>JANAVB010032618.1:10006098-10270209 GCA_029216955.1 Iris pallida | reverse complement strand
TTTTCTTGCATATGATGCTTACTTTAAACAATCCTTATAAGTCTTTTTATGTGTAATTTAGATGGTGCTTACTCGTTCGTCCCAGTATGTTACCCCGAGAATGGGCCCTCCATATCCAGTCAGCTGACCAGTGACTGATACACCTCCACCTACCACATTCCCCCACTCCACAGATCCACAGACCCAGATACCACCTTCCACATCCCAGGCCCAGCAGAACCCGATACTTCCACCACCCCCTATCACTATACCTACCCAGGCTTCCGTCACTCTCGACGGGACCCAGCTGCTGCTCATACTGATCCAGGGGTTCCTAACAACCCATCAGGAGCAGACTACCCTACTCCGCCAGAGCATGGAGCGTTGAGTGACGTCCTGTGGTCCCACCACCTGTAGAGCACGGCAGAAAGCGGGGACGGTCAAGGACTTCATGGGTCTGAATCCAAGGAGTTCTCAGGCGAGGGCATAGTAGTAGCTGATGACTGGCTAGATTCTGTAGAGAGGAAGCTTCTGGGAGTTAGGATGCCGGATGACCTTCAGGTTGAGGCAGCAGGATTTCTGCTGATAGACTTAGCCGGAGTCTGGTTCAGGAACGAGCCGTTGTTCGCGAGAGGTAGAGCCACCTGGGACCAGTTCAAGACCCAGTTTAAGAAGAAGTTCTTCTCGACCGCTGCTAGAGTAGCCATGGGGCTACGATTCCAGAACGTCCAGCAGGGGAACCGTTCTGTTGATGACTATGCGGGAGAGTTTAGTCGCCTGAGCCGTTTCGCTCCTAGTCTGGTTGCTGATCCAGAGGAGATGACCCGTAGGTTTTGCCATGGTCTAGTTCCAGACATTGGCATTCTTATAGTGGCGAACGGTACGACTGACTATTACCAGAGCCTAGAGTTGGCCCGGAGCATTGAGGAGCGTCTTCTGTCTAGCAAGAGGCCGGCTTCTGTACACCATGAGGGACCGTCCAAGCGTCAGGCTTTCCAGCAGAGAGCGCCGACGCCACCCCAGCAGACTTACCATCCCCCTACATCACATCACCCAACCCAGCCAGTTAGAGCCCCGGGACCCCGACAGCAGCAGCAGAAGGGAGCTATATGTTCTTTCTGCGGAAGACCAGGGCATGAATTCGTCGTCTGCAGGAAGAGGTTAGGACAGTGTTTAGCTTGTGGGTCTGCCATCTATCAGATTCGGGACTGCCCAGTAGCCAAGGGACCCCAGGGGAAGACTTATAGCCTAGTCCTTGAGCCGGAGCCGGAACAGGTTTCGGGAGGTTAGTTTTGATCGTAGCCTTAGTCATTTGTTGCATTGCTTGCTATGTTAGAATATTGTCGGGTCTTCAATTCTTGTAAATTTCGAGGACGAAATTTTTCAAGGAGGGAAGACTTGGAAGCCCCTGTTTTTCAAAATTTTATTTAATTATTGTTTATTAAATTTTAATGTTATTTTTAGCCTTAAAATAATTAATTAGATTTTTAGGAATTTTTCTAGAATTTTTAAATGATTTTTAAATGAGTTTTAAATACAAAAATACCATTTTATAATTTCCTAAAATGTTTTAATTAAGTTTTGCAATTAATTAGATTGTTTAATATCGATTTGCAATTTCCAAATTGTTTTGTGCAAATTTTATTTGCACATAAACAGTGCGGGATGGGTTATGCAAATTTGATTTTGCATTTAAACATTGGGGGGACCTAATTGTAATTTCCTAAATCCTAGGGACCCTAATGCAAAACCCTCACCCACCCCCGACGACTGCCCCGACCGACTGCGACCGGCTGCCCCCGCCATTTTCGGCTGCCCCCACCCGCCCTAACTAGCCTATAAAAACTCCCCCTCATCCCCTGACCTAAACCCTAACCCTAATTCCTCACCACAGCCACCGACAGCCCCCGTCTTCCCCACTTAATTCCGCCTGAACCCTAGTTCCGACGACCCCCTACCACCCCCTCACCGGCCGTCGTCGTCGATCGCCACCACCACCAATCACTCCGCCTCGACAAGCCGCGTCCAGCGCCACCCAAGCGCCTTGACCACGACGCCCCCAGCCGCCGTTCGCCCCCTCGACTTCCACCCCTCAGCCGGACACGAAGGTAACAAATCCTTTCTCTGTGTCGTACGTGTCCCAAACTGAGACACGAGACTCGCCCAGACACAGGGGACATGACTGTGGTGCTGGACACGTGTTAGCCGAGTCGTACGTGTCGTGCTGGGCACGGACACGTCGACTCTGTGTCAGATTTCAACTTCTCGTGTCCTGGACTGTATGGACACGAGACGAACTGTAAACTAGACTAACGGGTTTGGGCTTTGCTTAACGGGTAAAAACCCATTTAATTTCTGTGCTAAATAAATGTAAACCTAACCCTAACTCTAACAAACCCACCGAGCTGGCCCACTGGCCAGCCCGAACGAATTAAACCCCCCTCCCCGCTGGACAGGGTTCGAGCCCCCCCTTTCCTTATGTTTTCTTTTCTCTTTTCCTCTTTTCTTTTCTTTTGTTTTTATATATATATATATATATATATATATATATATTTATTTATATGTATATATATATTAGTATGTATATATGTATATACTGTTTTTACAGTATTATATATATATGTATATATATTTTATAATTAGTAAATTTTGTGTATATATATGTATATACTAAAATATATGTATATATCTTCATGTATATATATATTAATATATATATACACTTTATTATTAAAGTATTTTTCCTATATATATGTATATATATTTATACATATATATTTGTACTCTATAAATTAAGTATTTTTCCTTACAAATATATATGTACTTTTAACACATGTATTTATATTTTTCACTATGCATAACTTTGCCCTATTAAAATATCAATAATTATTTTGTACTTTTACCAAATTGTATTTTATTGTATTTAAACTACTACAACCATTTGGTGTCCAAGCCTAGCATGGGTATTTGGGCTCAAATGTGTTTTCACACATTCAAGACCTGTACAAGTCATATTGGACTTGATTCATGGCCTTGGGTCCTGTATTTGAACTTTGGTTCAAATTATATACATGGACAAAATACGCAGATAATTAATTATTGTGTGCATTGCTGTTTTTGATTTTCTAAAAATACTTAGAGTGTTGCTAAAATTATGGAAAAATAGTTTTTAGATACTATGTTAAGTTGGCTAATTTAGTATAAATTTTGTAGTATGTAAATTACTGTTTTGCCACTAGTTTGGCATATGAAACCAAAACTTATTTTCTGTATACTTAGGAAAACTGATTTTTATAAAATATTTGTACTGGTTAATAAATTCCAGAAAAATTATAATAAATTTCTATAGTTAGCAAGGATCGTGTTGGTACTTTGTTTTATGCAAAGCTAGGCTTTTTGTCTATCTCTAAAATTGTTGGAACACAATGATCTTTTGATTTATTTGTTGATTAATTACGACTTGTAGTTTTTGTGTTATTTGGAGTTTTAGTCGTGTTGAACCCCATCCCTCACTAGTGTAAAGACCCTAGAAAGTTAGATAACATAGAGTGTCACCCCACATTGGTCTCCTGTGCCAAATTATCGTTTTGGCTAGGTGCCCAGTCACAAGTCGTGTCGCACCAATTAGTGTCCTAGTGTTTTAGCTTAGTGTAAAAGCTAAGTTATTGTATGTATTTCTACAGTGACGAGTTACCAGACATCCATAGCACATTTATCGCAGCTTGTTTTACTTTGCTAGAGGCAAGTACATCTACAAACTCATTTACTGTCTTTTAATGCTAGAATATGTATTGACCATGTTAAATGCTGATCCTTGGGGTAGCAAGTTAAAACGTCACATGTTGTACTTTCCATTACTACCATGCTTAGAACCATCTTGATGTATCTCTCACATGATTAGAATATGGGTATGGGAAAAACTGATAGTAGAGTACGTGATCATGCCCCCCCTATATAGTACCGAGCAAAGTTTTATTTTATATGTTACAGCGCCGTAGGCCTTACTTACCAAGGCAGATTTGTGCGTATGTATATCTCTCGCCCTATCACTTGTACGAAAGTACATTTTATTATGTGCCACAGCACATTGTATACCTATTGACCGATCACGTACCTGCTACAGTTTTAAACATTACATATACATCTGTCTCTATGACATATGTATCCTTGCCATGATAGATTATGATGACATGATTGTGATACGACATGAGATAGATGCCATGTTCCCTATGTTACTATGATACTGTGATCCCAGTTGTACCATGATGACATGTTTCCAGTATTCCTGTTTTATAGACTTATCACACCATGATCCTTGTTGTACATCTCTTTCATTATATGTTCAGTACTTTAGTTGTAGATGTTGTACTTGCTCCCGTCCTGACAGGATAACGTTGTAGGTATACTTACTGAGGAGGAGTTGCTCTGTGATTCGTATTATGGAGTTACTGCCGAGGACCCGGTTTTGCCATACGAGGATGTTCCTGCGGGGAGACTCGTCTAGTTTGCTTAGCTGCTTGGGATACTTAGTGTAGTCATGTATTAGACTATACCATTTTGTAACTGGACATGTATCTAGTTTTACATTTCAGTTTACTTGTACTTGGATATTTTACTATATACGACGACTTTTGTGTTTGGAGCATTTATGATTCTTCTTCACTTATAGAACTGTTAGCACATTTAGTCTTATCTTGTTATCTCTAGAACAGCTTACTGCGCTTTATCTTAAGCGTAGGCTGGACATGGCTCGGCCCGGCCCAACAATTTGGGTAACGGGTCGTGACAACGGGTCACGAACATGCTATCTATTACCTCAGCCGTCAGCTAATCGGAGCCTAGCACAGGTATACCCCGGCGGAGAAAGAGTGCCTCGCCCTGTCTTCGCTATCCAGAAAACCCGACATTATATAGTCGGACAGACAATTCACGTCATCTCTTGGGTCAATCCCCTCAGGGTCCTCATGACCAAGCCAGGGGCGTTAAACTCACGCCTGGCCACATGGGCAATACTTCTGTCCTCCTATGACATGGTATTTAATTGTCCCACAAAAATACGATTAAGGGACAAGCATTAGCCGATTTCTTGGTTGCCCATCCCGTAACTGAAACATTAAAGCTCTACGAAGATATCCTAGATAAAGTAATGGATGCCCACACCACCACAAAAGAACCAGTTTGGCGACTGTTCTTTGACGGTGCTTCAAGAACCGGTCCCAAAGGCAAAATTATGGCAGGAGTGGGGGTAGTGTTAATCTCCCCCGACGATTTGGTCATCCAACGAGCATATTTACTCTCAGAACCATGCTCTAATAACGTTGCTGAGTACAACGCTCTCATCATTGGACTTCGACTTGCCAAAGAGCTGGAGGTCGACTTTCTGGAAGCTTACGGCTATTCTCAGCTAATTGTCAACCAAGTTCGGGGTCAGTATGAGTTCCGACATGAGAACCTGGTCCCATATCATCAAGTAGAGATTTCTATAATCTCTACTTTCACGAGATTCTTTATAGAACACGTTCCTCGGTTACGGAACCTGGAAGCTGATGCTCTAGCAGAATTAGCAGCATCATTGGCATCACCTGTCAGAACTCAGCACACTATCACCATGATAGGGAAAGATTTGGTATGTCCTAAGAATAACTTATGCATGCAAGCCTGGTAGTCTGCGAAGGTCAGAGAAGACATTCGAGACTAGCATTCCCTTTTATAGATTTTGTAGTCTACGAAATCTTACCGGATAACGCAAAAGAAGCGGCTTCCGTCAGAAGGCGCTCTCTTCGATTTTACTGTGACACTCAAACCAATATATTATACTGTCGCTCCTTTGACGGACTCTTACTCCGATGCCTATCAGTCCAGGAGGCTAAAGACACAATGCGTGAGGCTCATGACGGCACTTGCGAAGCTCACCAGTCGGGACCTAAATTCAGGATCGACTCAGGCGCATGGGTTACTATTGGCCTGCAATGATAGTAGACGCCCTAGCTTATGCTAAGAAATGCCGGATGTGTCAGATCCACGATGACTTCATTCACCAACCGTCGGAGTTCTTGCACCCAACGGTGGCATGTTGTCCGTTCGAAGCATGGGGAGTGGATATCATTGGCACGATTGTCCCTCCTTCATCAAAAGGTCATCACTTTATCCTGGCTATAACCGACTATTTCTCCAAGTGGTCGAAAGCTATACCACTTGTGGAAGTGAAAACCTCTGTCGTAATCAAATTTCTCAAGCATTATATCATTTACTGGTTAGGGTTACCTCGGAGAATCATCCACGACAATGGTCCACAATTCGTCAGTGGCTTCTTCCGTCGATTATGTGACCAGAATCAAATCCAGAGCATAGCGTCAATAGCCAATAACACCGCAGCTAATGGGTTGGCCGAGGCTTTCAACAAAACTATTATCAAACTCCTTAAAAATTCGTGTCTTCCTGTTACTCCAGTTGCCATTATACGTATTTTCAGTATACGTGTACGGATTTTCGACCCGTATCTTGACTTGTCTAGCATGGCTTGGCTTGATTTGGTCTTGGTTTAGCTCGATTTGGTTTATTTTGGCTTGGTTTGGGCAAAGTTGTTCATCATGATAAACCCCCCTTTATAACCCAACTCCACTCTCTCTCTCTCCTTATTACTCTTTCATTTATTTCTCTTCTCCATTAATTCTCTCCCAAACCCTTAGGCAAGTGTCATCTTGCTTTATGGAGGAACTCCATTTTAATTGTTCTATTGTCTTTCCTACAAGCTTCTAAGACTCTTTAGTACTTAGCATTTTTGGTTTTGGAGGATGAAATCTTGCAGATCTAAGTTTATTCAAATCTTGGTTTTCTTGGGTTTTGATCTATTAAACTTCATTAATTTCAAGTTTTGATTGTTCCATGTTGTAAAAAATTTGATTTTACTCAAAATAGGCCTTTGAAAACCCGGATTTTGATTTGTGTTGAGTGATTTGTGAACTTGGAAAGTTCATGGGTTCCATGAACACATGTTCTCGAATTAAGAAAGAAGAACAGTGCTGGGCACACAGCATTTCCATGCGCCCACAGCTGTCTTCCTTTGGGCGTATAGCCATTTTTATGTGCCCAAGGACCCCAGCTTCATGTGCTTAGGCGCATGGCCCTTTGCACATAGTCCTGGGCACATAGCCTTTATATGCGCCCAAGTACACCCGGTTTCCCTTTTGCTTGGGCGCATAGACCTGATTATGTGCCCACTTGCCAGGAAAGATAGTCTCATGGCCTTCTTCCAAGTACACCCTATCCCCATCATGTGGACGCATACACGCTTTGGCGCATACAGCCCTGGGAGCATGACTTTCTTAGTACATGCTCTCCATGACACACATAGTCTTGGGCACATGCCACTCCCAGTGCATACCACCCTTGGCGTATGCTCTCCTTGATGCATGTTGACCTTGGGCGCATGCTACCCATGACACCCCATTTGATCCCTTGTGCCCTTTTTGGCCAGGATAATTGTGTTACCTTATCCATGTTTGTCCCCCTGATAGTATTGTATAATGTTATTATCTGTGCCACGTGCGTGCTTTGAGCTTGAACACGATCTCAGCATGGCATGTACACTTTCTGATAACTCCTTCAGTGGCCTGCCATGGCGCACTTTTGAGCAAATGATTTCTTAGTATACAAGTACTCTTAACATGAACACGACATGACAACATGGCTTTACATGATAAATATTGACCCGTCGTGGTGCACTCTTGACAAGTAACATGATATGATAATCCTTGATGGTGGTCCGTCGTGACGCACTCTTGACAAGATAAGTAATATAATATGACATGATAATCTTGATAGTGACCCATCATGGTGCACTCTTGACAAGCAACATGACATGATAATCTTGATAGTGGTCCGCCGAGGCGCACTCTTAACAAGTAATCTTGATAAGTAACCTAACATAATAATATTGATATGCTGTTGCGACGACTATCTTGACTTGCTAAGTAACTCTTGTCTTGACACCGTGGGTGATTGTGCTTGTATAAGCTACATGTCTCGTCTTGCATCATGTCTAGGACATGGATTCCTGGTTACCACGTTCAGGGATTCGTACTGAATCTGACTAGGTTAACAACTAGATTGATCAAGTAGTTCATAGCGAGATTTTCCAGCCACAGGCAAACCCGTTATCTGGGCGCTTCAAGTGGACTTGTAGCCTGCCAACGAGTAGGGCACATTTCTAGCACACTATCATGTGTTGCACTACCAAATCACCTAATACAACTCTCTCAACCCACAAAAGGATAACCTGGATTAAGTCTGCAGGATTTGTGACTGCTGGAACATCTCATTGCATCTTGTAGTAATTAGGCTTGTGATAACCCTAGTTAGTTAAAGTATCAAGCCGTACTCTTTGCTTGGCCGTGGTTGATGAATGGAGTCTAGTCTAGTCTTGTCTAGACAAGGCCACCTCATGGTTACTTCAGCACGTTACTGTTTATGCTTTACCTTGTCGATAATTGGTTAGAAACTAAGTTCTGTTCCGGTGAAGGATTACAACCCCGGTCCTTGTTTGGTTTAAGGGTTGTAACTTGGTTACCGGAATAGTTCTTTACTTATCTCATCGTTTATCACCCTTCTCTCATAACTCCAGTTTTCTTATTATTTTTATGCCTTGTTATCTAACATGCTGGTTTTAGTTCTTAAGTGAAGCCTCCCTTGTGGCACTTACTCTTTCTGGGGTCTGACCCAGCTGGTTTTATATGGCCAGATTTTGGAGTTGCCCTTGAGAATCTTCCAGTCTTTCAGTCAGATAGTGAACACTAGACGCAACCCTAGAAACGAGTGAGTTTATTTTGATCTCCTACTCCATTGTAAATTATTCTTTTGAGGCGTTTAGCCGCCGAGCAAGTGTTAGCTCGTGTTGAAATCTTATATTTTCTGTCTGCCTATGGGCTATAACATGATTGACAAATCCTAGAGTTGATCATGTATGACTTAAACTCTTGCTAGTCTTTGTATTTTGTATGACTAGCTTCATGATCATCTCAATATATAATGTATGGGACGCCTTACTTTGTATGTCTGATGATTTACCATCTTGTTACATTTACTTGCTTGCTTGAGATTGAGGCACTAGGCTTGTTCTTGACCTTAAAAGACTAATGGCTTGTAGTTAAACCCTCATGCATCTAGACAGCCGTGACCGTATTGCGAGGTGGGATTCACTTCAATATACGTAGCTGGCTGTGTCTGTCCTCCGCTCTCCAGTATTCTGATTCTGGGGCATGATACGGTTTAAGAGGTGGCCCATACAGGTCTTATAAATTAAGGTGTGAGGGTTTCACTGAATAGATGTCTCAATCAACACTCGCCCTTGATCTCTACTCGTGTCTTCTAATCTTTCTAAAATCTTGACCTGATCATATACTTATATCCTTGATCTATCTTGGTCCTTCCTTATTGTTCCCCACGTCATTTCTTCAGTGGTATTGCTCCTGGTCCTACCGATCAGCAAGGTGGAGCACCTCCAGTAAACCAGCAGCAACCTAGGGACCAAGCCCAGCACTCTGGAGCAACTTTTCGAGTCATGTATTCTGGGAACCCAGAGCGCCCGGTTCAGCCAGTCCAGCCTACAAAGCCTAACAATGGGACCCTGGTAGGACTGATTAGGGAATTGCTTGCATCACAAGATCATCGGGGCGACGCCCTGCACCAGACAATACAAGATGCTATGGGTAGAATTGGTTATCAAGGGAACAACGCGGCCAACAGCTTCAAGCGCATGAACCCTTCTTTCTTTGACGGCAGTGAAGATGCTATCGCTGCTGATGCATGGCTTCAGGACATAGAGGTTATCCTGGAAGCAGCTAGAATTTTCGAGAATGAGAAGTTGGCCGTTGTGCGCCTACGGTTATTGGACTTAGCCCGCACCTGGTGGGCGATATTAGCAGTTGGCTTGGCGACGCCTGTCTTATGGGCGGTATTCAGCGACAAGTTCCAGATGAAGTACTTTGACGTAGTAGCTCGCTATGAACTGCATAAAAGATTCACCAGTCTTAAGCAGATGGGAAGGACGGTCGATGGATATGCGACCGAGTTTTTAAGACTTAGTCGGTTTGCTCCCACCTTGGTGGCAACCGAATTGGACCGAGCCAAGCATTTCCAACAAGGACTCCACCTAGATATTATTCTATCAGTGGAGCAGTTTGAGCACTAGACGTTTGATGACATCTTGCGAGCAACGAAGAGGCATGAATATACTTCTCAGAGGATAGTAGATCGAACCGGAGGAAGGAAGAGGTCCCATGGACAGATATCCCAGTCATCAGCACCAGTCCCGACTGCTAGGGCTTTGACTATTGGAGCTCCTAGGAGGGCGACCACAGTCTCGTCGGTTCAGTACTCGACACCGATGTATCCTCAGCAATAGAAGCAGAAGAAGTCTTTCGCAATGGGATGCACTCATTATGGGAAGCCAGGACATATAGTATCAGAATGTCGCAGAGCATAGGGATTATGCTTGGCTTGTGGGGCACCAGATAGGGTCCTGCCCACATAGAGCCAGTTCATCGTCATCAAACCTAACCAGTCCATCGGTTAGGGGTCCAGCACCAGTGCAGCAGAAGCACCAGCCTCCGAGGCCATTACTGCCTCAGGCTCAACAGTATGCCCAGGTTCAGATTCAAAACATGCAGAGTGGTCACCAGCAGAGGGGACCAGCACCAAGAGGACATGGTCAGGCTATGGCTCTGACCGTGGCAAAAGAATTGGCATCATGTGAGGTGGTGGTAGGTACCATTCTCGTCAACTCTTTTCCAGCATCAGTATTATTTGATTCGGGTGCATCGCATTTACTTATGTCTGCACGATTCGCAACACGGATAGGATTAGAGCCCGAGTCATTATCAGTAAGACTCAATATACTTACTGGTAACTGTCTTGTGGGGGTAGATAGAATCTTTTTCTCGTGTCGAATCGTAGTTACCGGTAGAGAGTTTTCGCTAGATTGATAGAATTTTCGATGGCCGACTATGATATGGTCCTAGGAATGGATTGGTTGAAGGATCAATACGCAAGAATAGACTGCCATATTGGCAGGATTATTTTTGGTATTCCAGGCGAACCAGAGTTTTCATTTTCCAGAGGCGATGTAGAACCTTCTCCACCAGTCTTGCAGATGGCAGTAGCAGTAGCAGTTCAGTTTCTCAAGATAGTAGAAGAGTTTCCTGATGTATTTCCCGAAGAGCTTTTCGGCATGCCCCAGAGAGAAAGATAGAGTTCACCATTGATTTGCTTCCAGGGACGACACCAGTGTCAGAAAGAGTCTACAGGATGGCACCTTCAGAATTGGAGATCTTGTACAAGATGATTGAAGAACTCAAAACCAAAGGATTCATTAGTGCGAGTGGATTGCCTTGGTGTCACAACCCGCACCCTAGAGTAAGGGCACGAGACGTGGGTACGTCCAGCCTACGCCGCAGTGTCGGCGGTAGAACACTGTCCTAGGTCAAACATCTAACAATATAAAGGTACCTGTACAGTATATATACTCCGAATGGAGGTGACATAGCAAATACAGTCTCAATCACATCTAAGGTAGAGCATGATAAAAGATAGATAAAACATAAAATCCACAAAAAGATATCGCAGATAGAAGTCTATGTGTCTAAGATACACAAACCCAAAAAATATCTCAAATCTCAAATACAGTAATCCATAAAGTAAATACAACTCAAGACAACTGAAATAACTATTTATACAACCTCTACTGTCTCCTCTAGGCTAGCAGGCAACCTCCAAGCTATCTGTAAAATTTATCAACAGGTCCAGTCAGGACAGGAGCAAGCACAGTACATCTCACGCAGTTCATATAATAACAAGAATAAAATACAGGCAATAGAGTAAAATACATGAAACGCTGAAGAGTATACATGAGTAAAAAGGAAGACTGTAATGAAATATCTACTATAAGTAAAGAGCTACAGTGAACTAGTGATTTAGAGTACAAGCTAGACATGTGAACAGCTTGATAATAAACATAAGAGATCGTACATGGCTACACTACTTTGGAAATTGTCCACATGGCTATTTATACTCCCCCGTACCCCAATCAATACACAAGGATCTAGACAAGTTATGTTATTGCATGATATTCACATGGGGGCCCATATAAGGGTGCACGTGAATATAAACATGGGGGCTCCGTGTTTATGAGAGTACATGAATCACGAGAGTGCACATGTAAGGTAAAAGCACAAGAGTACATGATGAAAATGAAATGCACATGATATGATGTATCTGATGCTCCCGAGGGGATAACATCGTATGAAAAGATCCAATTAGTACTAATTCGTGTTTCCATCGTATCAGCATCAAGTAAGATAATCTAGAGCAAGAAAGTACTCCTAGCAAGAATGAAACGATCAGAGAATATACTCGCCTGTATCCTGAGATTTGAAGAATATCTACTGTCCGAGGAGTGGTGTCTGTCTCCTATAGAATAGTATAAGTCACTATAAGTCTAAAATGATAATAAGATGCAATTCAATGCATTCTATATGAATCTAGGTCAATCTAGACCAAAGTCAACTCTTGGTCAACTCTGGTCAACTAGACTAGTCAAACTAGGTCAACTAGGTCAAGCCTAAGCCAAACAAGCCTCACTAAGCCTAACCAAGCCTAGTCTAGCAAGCACACACCAACCAAAACTATACAAGCCAAACACATCAAGCCACACATCAAGGGTACATTCACATTGAGCTATAGTCAATATTATATAATGAGAGAGAAAGGATTGCATGAATAGCTATGTGTGTGTGAACATGGAGGTGCACAACAAAGGGAAATCAAACACTAGTTATAGATTACACTAGAGCATGGCACAAGTTAACAAGGTTACATCTATTTATATTACAGCCTCTAATTGTACTTAACATGCATGGCTAACAAGTATACATCTATATTAGGCATAAATTATTCATTCCTATATAGACCAATTTATATACAATTCAATTACATATCAAACATGGTATATATATATTTACATATCCAATATATAGGTTACATTTACTTTAAGTTAACACAAAAATATGTGTGGGCATATGAGAGGGTTTACATGGAACATGGCAATGAGTCAATGTGTGTGTGTTGTAGTTAAGTGTCAAGTTAGTGTAATATGGGATGTAGTACATAGTGTGAATGTATGGTGTCAATATGCATAAGGGTCCAGTTACCATAACATATCGAGTCACAGTCTAGAACCAGTTTAGATATTTCACCTACATGTATATCAATGCATGGACTGTGTAATAACAAATTAAGTACCCATTTCCTTGATTAAGTCAAGGCTGAAATATACAACTGAACATATATACAATGTTCAAATTTAGGCTAAAAAGGGGGTTCAGATTTTGTGTCTCAGCTTTAGAGTTCTCAGAAAATTTAGAGTGTCATTCATATATAGGAATAGTGTGTGCAAACATGATAGTAGGAATGTGAAATCTTAGGAAATAATTTCCAGGAAAATTGAAAACAGGGACATAGCTAACAGTCCTAACCCAAAATCGAATCCATTTTGCTAACAATTGAACCCAAATGTCCCCAACCTCTTAACACCAAACACTACTGTAAACTAACATATGGAAAATGGATTAAACATGGCAATTTGACATCCAAAATCAGTTTAAGAAGGAAAGGTTTAAAATCAGGATTTGAGAAACAGTGCACATTGTGTCAATTGACAGTTTGGTATTTCAGTTTCGCGTTCAAGGCTCATTCGAACCCAATATTTCCAACACAACACAAACCCCATATTGACAGTAACTAACACACATGTATAGGGATTAACATGGTAATCATAAAAATTCAGTTTTACAAAGGGAATTCAAATTCAGAAAAATAAGAAATCAGTGAATGGTATCAGTCCACTCTACATTCGAAATCCAAACGAAAATCAATCGAAACCCAAACTCATGTGTGAACATCCTAGCAGCAACTACTATATTTGCACATGAATTTAAACATAGCAATAAATATTCTCATCAGTTTAAAATCAGGAATTTAAGTTCAGAATGAAGAACAGTGTTCACGTATCAGGAATTTAGAAAAATATTGAAATCGGCATATAAAAACAAGTCAATATCCTAATTAAGAGGTTGGTAAGCATCAGACACATGTGTACGTGTCAAGTGGGGGTGTTCTCGTGTCCAAGCAATGGACATGGAGTGTCCAAATCGTGCAAAATAGGTTGTGTCAGTCTGTGTGCACAGGCAGGCTCGTGCAGCCGTGTCAAGCTCTCGTGGACACGACTCACTATACTAGACCCCTCGTGCACGTGTCTAAGTGTTCGTCAGGACTAGGAGAGTGTGTCCCACAGCCTGTACAGTGTCCACGTGGATCGTGTCGCGTGCACGAGACGCGTATCCGATGCAATTCTCGTGCGCGCTCATGTCAGGCTACGACCAGTACGAGGAGGAGAACTCCTCGCGCACTGCACCAACCCACCCCAAATTTTGGGAGGATGGTGGCAGAGGTTGCCCCGACCTCTGTGCCAAAAATTGGGTCTTGAAAGTTCGTGTCGTGTCCTGTGTCGACCCCGTGCAGCAGGGCAGCGCTCCGGGGCCTCGTGCGTGCGTGTGTGTCTAAATTTCAACACGAAACGTTTCCAGAAATATGCTCAGTAGGACAGAATTTAAAGAACACATATAGGGCTACCAATCCATGAAATTAGTTTTCGAAATTATAATGTTTTAATCCATTCAAGCAATTCATCCAACACTTAGCAATACACTATGACACGTGTCCGGTACGGACACCAAACGGACACGAAATCCACCCAAATTTTAGGGACAGCTAGGGGACTCCTAGATCTAGGCCTAAATACAAAGAAAACAGAATTTTAGATCAATTTGTGGAGTTTTACCTATAGGTGCAAAAAGCATAAAAAAGCTCCAAATGGGGGATTTCTTCTTGCTAGCCAAATGCTCCAAAATTGTCCTAAAGCTGGGATTAAACTCCACAATCAGAAAATAGGAGAGTATTAGGTTCTAATGCAAGAAACTAGAGTTAAAAAGGATTTAAAATGAGAAATCTATGGATTGGGGAAGAATGGACAAATCTTTCTTTTTCTACGTGTTGAAATGATATAAAAGAGGTAAGAACTAATGAATAAGTGTTTATATAGGATGGGGATCCCTATGTGGCTGGTCACTTAGGGTTTGGTTAGGGTTAGGGCTTCTAGTTATGGGCCATGGGCTTAAGTCATAAGTTATTAAGTCCTTAAATCATAAGTCATTTCATTAAACCATAAACCATGCAATAATTTCACTTAAACTAATCCTCCTAATCCAAAATTAGTTTATAATGACTAAAAGTAGGTTAACCTAAGTTAGACTAGGGTCACCATAGCTAGGGTTAGCTTCTAGACTAGTCTATATGTCTCTAATAGTCAAAGCCCAAACTATGAATCACCAATTCAATAAATTAAGAATAAATTCAAACTTCACTAAATAAAAAATACCCTCAAGCTAAAATGATAATTAAATCATCCTAATGACATGGTTAGGCTCTAGGTCATGCAGTCTCTAGGATTTCACTAGCAGCACATCAAAATCACAAGTCATGACTTAGAGCAGTTTTTAAATAGTTTAAAAATGATTAAAAATTACCAAAATCATAATGTGATATAAATATCAATAAATAATAATATAATTATAAAATTTTAAAATTACCCTCATCTGGAAAACTGGGTGTTAGAATCCTACCCCCTTAGAAAAATTTTGTCCTCGAAATTAAAATGTTCATACTCCTTCTAGGTCAAACCCCCACAATCAAAGTCTCAGAACTTAAACAAATCATACGATTTAAAAGGACGACATATAGGGTCATGGCATACTGTGGTAGTGAAAGTCTCATCTAGGTATACTAGTCATGCTAAACCAAAACGGTCATAGGATATCAAAACATACAAGCAATCAAGGGTGTTAAACTGGAAAAGATACATAAATAACAAATCATCAAAACTGTAAGGTAGTCTACCATCCTATACGAAAACTGGTACTTATCAAAAAGTAAAATAAGATAACTACCAATTATCTATAAAGGGGTACTATTCAAAGAAAAATCAAAATCAAAAGTTAAAGAATGAAAGTCAATTGCATTGAAATCCAATCACAATATATATATATATATATATATATATATATATATATATATATATATATATATATATATATATATATATAGAGAGAGAGAGAGAGAGAGAGAGAGAGAGAGAGAGAGTTAGAGAGGGAAAAGCTAGCATTATGTAAAGGTTATGTGGTTCGTGTGTGTATGGGTGTATGTGGACATGTTCATATGGTTAGATAGTAGGCATGTGTGTATGTGAAATATATATGAAAGTGTACATGAGGATTTGGGTTTCAAAACAATAGCTATCCAGTTACACTACTCATGGCATATTGGTTAACAATCTATAATGCACAACCTATTTACTCATAGCATGCATGGCTAACCATATATATATATATATATACATATATATATATATATATGTATATATATATATATATATATATATATATATATATATATATATATATATATATATATATATATATATATATATATAAAGGGGTAGAGATTTAGTTATGTATCTATATACATTATAACATGATGCATAAACTCTGTATATATCTATATAGATATATGAACATAACATAGAGAGGAAGGGTTAGGTTTACATGGCAGTGTATACTAAGTTAGGGTGTGTGTGTCCTTGTACAGGATTATAGCATTAGTATTGATAGGTTAAACCCAGTTTTAGTTCGATATTTACATACAAAATCTGAAAATAAGCTAACATTTAAACCAGTGTAATATTAACATAATGCAGTTTCAGATTTTAGGGATTTGAAACATCACAACCAACTCAATGCTCCCAACACATCCTAACATGATGGAGATGAAACCCTAACATACTATCCATACATTTATCTATGCATACAGTTCAATTTTACATATTAAATCTGAAATTGAACTAAACATTTGAAATCAATGTAAAAAAAATGTTAACATGTATTCAGTTTTAGGATTTTGGAGAAATTCGAACATCAAACCAACCCAAAGTTCATCACAACCATAACCTAACATGTAAGAATATGAAACCTAACACCATATCCCTACATGCAACAATGTATACAGCTCAAAATATTATATTTAAAAAAAAGCAAATTGAACTAAATATTTGGAATCCAGTATTAAGGGTTAATATGCACAGAGTCTCAGATTTGACAAATTCAAACACAAAACTCAACCAATTTCTTTAAGAATTGAAACCTTGTATATAACATACATGTGCAGTGATGTAAACAAAACTAATAACATGAATTTTATATTTGAATTACGAATTTAAACTGGAAAAGCAGAGAACCAGTCTCTGATACTGTACTGTATCAGAAATTTTGGGGTTTTGAGAATTTAAACATCAACAACATATTAATATGTATTTAGATAGGTTGGTAATCAAAGTGTAGCATGCATACATGTCAGGTAAAGTGTCTGTGTCCACTATATATATTCTTATGTCCTAATATAAAATCAAATTCTATATCAAGACCAACATTTAGATTCCTACCAAGATTGCAAAGCAGGTGATTGATGTAATCAAGACAGTTTTTTTATTATTATTATTATTTAATACAAGAAAAATTGCAAGAAGGAAATAACGATAAAATCTGTTCTGCTTATCTGTTTAAAAGAAGGAACCATTTTGAAACCAGAGCTATAATATCAAATCCAAGATAAGGTCTAGCAAAATCATCGATTCATTGTATTATGAAGAAACTCATAGCAAGAAGTCACACAAGGTTCATAATAACAGCTAAAGCTACTCCTACTCCTAAGTTAAATAATGAGAAGCAAAATAAACAAACAATTTTTTTTAAACTAATACAAGTAATAATGGTAAGAAAAAAATAATGATAAAATCCTTTCTTACTCAATCTGTTAAAAAAGGGACCATTTGAGATCAGAGCTATACAAACAAGTCTAAGATAAGGCCTAAGACAATTCGTCAATTCATTACATTAGGAAGGAATTATATCCAATAAAGTTATACAAGGGATTATATCAACAATTAAAACTATTTTTTACTCCTAAGTTAAGTGATGAAGAAACAATTTTTTTAAGGCTGAAATACAAGGTAGAGATGATTATTTTTTTTTAAAGATTTAGAGATATAATCTGATAATCATATCGTCTTCCTCAAATTATGTTGTCAGAATTCTGCCACGCCAATAAGCATAGCTGCAATAAATGATAGAGTCCATAATAAGGCATACACCCTATAATCATGTTATCTAGAATTCTTACCACGCCACCCGGTATGGCTGTAAAAAAAATAGATTTCATAACTAAGATAAGTATAGCTATATCAGGCTCTACGTCCTTGTAATGCTAGCAAATATGACTGTAATAAATTCTAAATTCCATAATAAAGTAGACTTTTACCTTTCTTACTGTCCTTATCAAGTATGTTATCAGGTTATACCTTAATTCCAAAAAATATATATATATACATATAAATACAGACTCAAATTCAACAACTAACATCAAGATTCAAAATTCAACAATAATCCATCAAAAATCATATAAATACAGACTCAAATTCAACCACTAACATCAAGATTCAAAATTCAACAATAATCCATCAAAATCAAGTTCAATAACAGGAAGTAAAGGTAAATCAAATCAGGAAAAAAATAGATTTTAAATCGAAGTTAAAATAAGATTCTCAAGGGTCATCCCAGGAATCTCTCAAGGAGGCCTAACTGTGATTGAGTACCTTCAAAAATATATCCTAATCCTACTGCAGGCTGTAGTGATACTCTAGTTCGAATACCACAACATAAACTCGACCTGCATGGGCCACCACTAAAAATGTGTCATGACCCACACCCTAGAGTAAGGGCACGAGACGTGGGTACGTCCAGCCTACGCCGCAGTATCGGCGGTAGAACGCTGTCCTAGGTCAAACATCTAACAATATAAAGGTACCTGTATAGTATATACACTCCGAATGGAGGTGACATAGCAAATACAGTCTCAAGCACATCTAAGGTAGAGTATGATAAAAGATAGATAAAACATAAAATCCACAAAGAGATACCGCAGATAGAAGTCTAAGTGTCTAAGATACACAAACCCAGAAAACATCTCAAATCTCAAATACAGTAATCCATAAAGTAAATACAACTCAAGACAACTGAAATAACTATCTATACAACCTCTACTGTGTCTCCTCTAGGCTAGCAGGCAACCTCCAAGCTATCTGTAAAATTTATCAACAGGTCTAGTCAGGACAGGAGCGATCACAGTACATCTCACGCAGTTCTTATAATAACAGAAATAAAATACAGACAATAGAGTAAAATATATGAAACGCTGAAGAGTATATATGAGTAAAAAAGAAGACTGTAATGAAATATCTACTATAAGTAAAGAGCTACAGTGAACTAGTAATTTAGAGTACAAGCTAGACATGTGAACGACTTGATAATAAACATGAGAGGTCGTACATGGCTACATTACTTTGGAAATTGTCCACATGGCTATTTATACTCCTCCGTACCCCAATCAATATACAAGGATCTAGACAAGTTATGTTATTGCATGATATTCACATGGGGGCCCATATAAGAGTGCACGTGAATATAAACAAGGGGGCTCCGTGTTCATGAGAGTACATGAATCACGAGAGTGCACATGTAAGGTGAAAGCACAAGAGTACATGATGAAAGTGAAACGCATATGACATGATGTATCTGATGCTCCCGAAGGGATAATATCGTATGAAAAGATCCATATAGTACTAATCCGTATTTCTATCGTGTCATCATCAAGTAAGATAATCTAGAACGAGAAATTACTCCTAGCAAGAATAAAACGGTCAGAGAATGTACTCGCCTGTATCCTGAGTATCTGAAGAATATCTACTGTCCGAGGAGTGGTGTCTGTCTCTTATAGAACAGCACAAGTCACTATAAGTCTAAAATGATAATAAGATGCAATTCAATACATTCTATATGAATCTAGGTCAATCTAGACCAAAGTCAACTCTTGGTCAACTCTGGTCAACTAGACTAGTCAAACTAGGTCAACTAGGTCAAGCCTAAGCCAAACAAGCCTTACTAAGCCTAACCAAGTCTAGTCTAGCAAGCACACACCAACCAAAACTATACAAGCCAAACACATCAAGCCACACATCAAGGGTACATTCACATTGAGCTATAGTCAACATTATATAATGAGAGAGAAAGGATTGCATGAATAGCTATGTGTATGTGAACATGGAGGTGCACAACAAAGAGAAATCAAACACTAGTTATAGATTACACTAGAGCAAGGCACAAGTTAACAAGGTTACATCTATTTACATTACAGCCTCTAATTGTAATTAACATGCATGGCTAACAAGTATACATCTATATTAGGCATAAATCATTCATTCCTATATAGACCAATTTATATACAATTCAATTATCATATCAAACATGGTATATATATATATTTACATATCCAATATATAGGTTACATTTACTTTGAGTTAATACAAAAATATATGTGGGTATATGAGAGGGTTTACATGGAACATGGCAATGAGTCAATGTGTGTGTGTGTTGTAGTTAAGTGTCAAGTTAGTGTAATATGGGATGTAGTACATAGTGTGAATGTATGGTGTCAACATGCATAAGGGTCCAGTTACCATAACATATCGAGTCACAGTCTAGAACCAGTTTTAGATATTTCACCTACATGTATATCAATGCATGGACTGTGTAATAACAAATTAAGTACCTATTTCCTTGTTTAAGTCAAGGCTGAAATATACAACTGAACATATATACAAGGTTCAGATTTAGGCTAAAAAGGGGGTTCAGATTTTGTGTCTCAGCTTTAGAGTTCTCAGGAAATTTAGAGTGTCATTTATATATAGGAATAGTGTGTGCAAACATGACAGTAGGAATGTGAAATCTCAGGAAATAATTTCCAGGAAAACTGAAAACATGGACTTAGCTAACAGTCCTAACCCAAAATCGAATCCATTTTGCTAGCAGTTGAACCCAAATGTCCCCAACCTCTTAACACCAAACACTACTGTAAACTAACATATGGAAAATGGATTAAACATGGAAATTTGACATCCAAAAATCAGTTTAAGAAGGAAAGGTTTAAAATCAGGATTTGAGAAACAGTGCACACTGTGTCAATTGACAGTTTGGTATTTTAGTTGTGTGTTTAAGGCTCATTCGAACCCAATATTTCCAACACAATACAAACCCCATATTAACAGTAATGAACACACAGGTATAGGGATTAACATGGTAATCATAAAAATTCAGTTTTACAAAGGGAATTCAAATTCAGAAAAATAAGAAATCAGTGAATGGTATCAGTCCACTCTACATTCGAAATCCAAACGAAAGTCAATCGAAACCCAAACTCATGTGTGAACATCCTAGCAACAACTAATACATTTACACATGAATTTAAATATAGCAATAAACATTCTCATCAGTTTAAAATCAGGAATTTAAGTTTAGAATGAAGAACAGTGTTCACGTATCAGGAATTTGGGAAAATATTGAAATCGACATATAAAAACAAGTCAATATCCTAATTAAGAGGTTTGTGAGCATCAAACACATGTGTACGTGTCAAGTGGGGGTGTTCTCGTGTCCAAGCAATGGACACGGAGTGTCCAAATCGTGCAAAATAGGTTGTGTCAGTCTGTGTGCACAGGTAGGCTCGTGCAGCCGTGTCAAGCTCTCGTGGACACGACCCACTATACTAGACACCTCGTGCACGTGTCTAAGTGTTCGTCAGGACTAGGAGAGTGTGTCCCACATCCTGTACAGTGTCCACATGGATCGTGTCGCGTGCACGAGATGCGTATCCGACGTGATTCTCGCGCGCGCTCATGTCAGGCTACGACCAGTGCGAGGAGGAGAACTCCTCGCACACCGCACCAACCCACCCCAAATTTTGGAAGGATGGTGGCAGAGGTTGCCCCGACCTTTGTGCCAAAAATTGGGTCTTGAAAGTTCGTGTCGTGTCCTGTGTCGACCCCGCGCAGCAGGACAGCGCACCGGGGCCTCGTGCGTGCGTGTGTGTCTAAATTTGGACACGAAACGTGTCCAAAAATGTGCTCAGTAGGACATGAATTTAAAAAACACATATAGGGCTACCAATCCATGAAATTAGTTTTTGAAATTATAATATTTTAATCCATTCAAGCAATTCATCAAACACTTAGCAATACACTATGACACGTGTCCGATACGGACACCAAACAGACACGAAATCCACCCAAATTTCAGGGACAGCTAGGGGACTCCTAGATCTAGCCCTAAATGCAAAGAAAATATAATTTTAGATCAATTTGTGCAGTTTTACCTATAGGTGCAAAAAGCATGAAAAAGCTCCAAATGGGGGATTCCTCCTTGCTAGCTAAATGATCCCAAATTGTCCCAAAACTGGGATTAAACCCCAAAATCAGAAAATAGGAGAGTATTAGGTTCTAATGCAAAAAACTAGAGTTAAAAAAAAATTTAAAATGAGAAATCTATGTATTGGAAAAGAGTGGACAAACCTTTCTTTTCCTATGTGTTGAAATGATATAAAAGAGGCAAGAACTAAAGAATAAGTGTTTATATAGGGTAGGGATCCCTATGTGGCTGGTTACTTAGGATTTGGTTAGGGTTAGGGCTTCTAGTTATGGGCCATGGGCTTAAGTCATAAGTCATTAAGTCCTTAAATCGCAAGTCATTTCATTAAACCATAAACCATGCAATAATTTCACTTAAACTAATCCTCCTAATCCAAAATTAGTTTCTAAAAACTAAAAGTAGGTTAACCTAAGTTAGACTAGGGTCACCATGGCTAGGGTTAGCTTCTAGACTAGTCTACAAGTCTCTAATAGTCAAAGCCCAAACTATGAATCACCAATTCAATAAATTAAGAATAAATTCAAACTTCACTAAATGACAAATACCCTCAAGCTAAAATGATAATTAAATTATCCTAATGACATGGTTAGGCTCTAGGTCATACAGTCTCTAGGGTTTCACTAGCATCACATCAAAATCACAAGTCATGACTTAGAGCAGGTTTTAAATAGTTTAAAAATAATTAAAAATTACCAAAATTATAATGTGATATAAATATCAATAAATAATAATATAATTATAAAATTTCAAATTACCCTCATCTGGAAAACTGGGTGTTACACTTGGGGAGCCCCGACGCTTCTTGTGAAGAATAAGGATGTTTAGTCAAGATTATGTGTTGATTATCGTACCTTGAACTCTGTAACAATCAAGAATAGATATCTCCTACCAAGGATAGATGATTTATTTAATTAACTCAGTAGAGCGGCAGTATTCTCGAAGATTGACTTGCAGTCAGGATACCATCAGATTAGAGTCAGAGAGCAAGACATCCCGAAGACAGCATTTAGATCAAGATATGGACATTGAGAGTTCCTTGTTATGCCATTTGGAGCAACCAATACACTAGCCGTATTCATGGACCTCATGAATCGTATCTTCATGCCCTATTTGGACTAGTTCGTGATAGTGTTTATAGATGACATCTTAGTCTATAGCAAAGAATGAGGCAAATCATGAGCAGCATCTCCGTATAGTTCTTCAGATTCTCAGGGAGCACCAGTTGTACGTGAAGTTCAGCAAGTACAAATTTTGGCTTGATCGCATTTCGTACTTAGGTCACATTATCACCAGGGGTGGAGTGGAAGTTGACCCGCAGAAGATAGTGGCTATAGAGACATGGCCAGTACCCTGTACCGTAGTAGAAGTTTGCAGTTTTCTAGGATTGGCGGGTTATTACCGACGATTCGTATCAGACTTTGCTCAAATTTCAGCACCATTGACGCAGTTGACCGCAAGGATGTACAATTTGCTTAGACAATAGAGTGTCAGAGTTTATTCGAGAAGTTGAAGCAAGGATTGATGACGACACCCATTCTTATGCTTCCGGATGGGACTGGAGGATTTTCGATTTATTGTGATGCTTCCGGCAGAGGATTGGGATGCGTCTTGATGCAGCATGGTAAGGTAGTAGCTTATGCATCACGTCAGCTTCGTGATCATGAAAGGAATTATTCAACCCATGACTTGGAGTTGGCAGCGGTGGTTTTTATACTTAAGTTGTGGAGGCATTATTTGTATGGAGATCGGGTGAAGATTTTTACCGACTACAAGAGTCTTAAGTACGTGTTTACTCAGAAAGATCTCAATATGCGCCAGAGAAGATAACTAGAGTTACTGGTGGATTATAACATCAACCTGTAGTATTATCCTAGGAAGGCCAACGTAGTTGCAGATGCGTTGAGCAGAAGAGCAGGAGCTTACTTTCTAATAGCATAATCTAATTTGTTAGCAGATCTTCAGAAGATGAGAATAGAGATAGTTCTTCCTACCAATGTGGCCTTGATGGCCAATATGCAAGTTCAGTCCAGTATAGTGGATAGAATCAAGATAACTCAATCAACAGATGCTAAGATTCAGCAGCTTAGGATAGAATGTGAAGCCGGACGAAGAGCAGAATTATGTATTCATGAAGACGATACACTTCGACATGGAAGGCATCTTTGTGTACCTAGTGGTGACATCAGACAAGAGATCATGGCAGAAGCTCACACTTCATAGTATTCGATTCATCATGGTGGTACGAAGATGTATCGTGATATCCATCAGCATTTTTGGTAGAATGGCATGAAGAGGGAGATAGCCCGGTTCGTCTCTCGTTGTTTGGTTTGTCAGCAAGTCAAGGATGAACATCAGAGACCAGCTGGACTTTTTCAACCTTTACCGTTCCCAGAATGGAAGTGGGGTCATATCACTATGGCTGGGTTACCTAAATCTCCAGCTGAGAGAGATGCTATATGGGTTATAGTTGACCTACTCACAAAGGTAGTGTTTGCCATTAAAATTGTTTTGATTGAAATCTTAATACAAACAGAACAGTGATACAATATAGGACTTAGATGTAGTCCTAGGAGTACACTTTTGTTTAAGCTGGGTCCTTAGTGCCAATGGAGCGAGTGGTAATGCGTTGACTCCGTTGACCGGCTGACGGCGGTTATCGGTTCTCTGAAGGTGTTGATTGCTCTGGGTGCTGGAGCTTGCTGAGAGGAGTAAGACGTTGAGTGTCTAGAACTGCCTCTCTGGTGATTCTCTGTTGTGGATTCTTTTTGTGAGTCTGTTCTGAGTCTCTGTGTGTGTATGTGTGAAGGAGATAACCCTTCTATTTATAGTTTTGTAGGCTGGCTGCTCATGCGCGCATGTAGGATGCGCCGGTGTGGGAACGCCACGTGGAGGTTGCTGATGGAGGCGCATGGATGCTGTGCCCTGATCGAGGGGGAGAACTCTTCATGCTGCTGTGGTGAGCCGGCACGTAGCAGGAAGAAGATCTTTCCGTTGCTGAAATCTTGGACGAGTTGAGTCAAAAGACACGTGTCGTCGACTCATGGTTCGAAGATCTCGAATTTGGTGGAGAGGAGTGATCTGGTGGGCTGTGCCTTAGATTGGGCGTAGGAGGAGGCTGCGGCTCATAACCTTTAGGAGTTACAAACCATTTGGGGCGCATGGCTTTTGAGGCGCATGCAGGCGACTTTCCTTCTGTCTTTCGGGATCAGAGAGCAGTCTGAGGCGCATGGCCGTAGAGGCGCATGCGGGTTTGGACGCATGGCCGTAGAGGCACATGCGGATGGACGCATGGCCGTAGAGGCGCATGCGGATGGCCACGTGGCAGTAGCCGTCGGAGTCATGATGATGCTGACGTTGCCGATGCTTCGTTCTCTGAAAAAAAGCTGTCACTTGTTCAGACTTTGGAAGGCGTGCTGCCAACTCTGTCAGTTCAGCATTTAATGTTGGTGACGTTCGATGGACAGCTGAGTGGGCGCGTCGGTTGGCGTTCCACTCGGTATGGAGATGTGTGGGGGCGCATCCTCTATAATGCGCCGAGTACTGTAGGACGCGTCTGTATGATGTGCCTGACGCCGAAGGGCGCATCCGTGTGATGCGCTGTCTGGCTGGCGCATCGGACATGTCTTTTAATGATGCGGCTGTCTCGCTCTTCGAGTGCTATAAATAGCCGTTTGGCTAAATTCGAGGCGTCCGGTTCATCCATTTAATGTAAATTCATTGCACGGAATTCGGAGGGCCATCCACTTGGCGCGTGGGTTTGATCTGCCCGGCCTATAAATAGTGGCATGGAGAGAAGATTTGCTTCTCATTCCCTCACGTACTTCCAATATGAATTTGAACATACGGGTGCATTCTACTGACGAAGTGCTCCCGAGGGTGAAGATGAGACGCTGTGTTGTCTTTGATGCACTTGATGGTGACTGTTATATCCAAAAGACGGAGTCGAGGGCTTCTGAGGCAGGCGGAAGGTGCCTGTTGCATCCAAAGATAAGGATGCTCGAGCCTCGTCTCCGTTATTCCGGAAGAGCCGTAGATCGGAATGGCGGTGCAAGGCTCTCTCTTCCTGCAAAGTGGGGTTTCCCCACTTTGATCGTGTCGAAAGCTGCTCCTTTAGCCGTAGTTTCGATCACGGTCTTCCTTCGGCTTTGGAGGCTCTTTCGAAGCCTCCCATTTGCGGTGCTCTTCTCTTCCTTGGTTCCAGCCAGAGGGTTAAATGCTTTGTGTCGAAGCATTTATCGGGCGAGCCTGGTTAGAAGAGCGGCACATAACTGGGCTCTGCTCGGCCAGGTGAGCCTGGCTGGAAGAATTTGGCTGAAGGGATGCACATAACTGAGGTGCTGAAGAGATGATGGGATGCGCCTGGATGGAGGCGCATGATATCTGCTGCGCCTCATTGGTGGCGCATAGTGATGCTGCGCCTATCTGGAGACGCATGGTAGTTGTTGCGCTTATCTGAAGGCGCATGATGGCCGCTGGCTGTAGACTTAGGCTCTTTCCTTTGTAGGAATTCTCCTTTGTACAACCTTTTCTAGACATGTAATAGACTTTTATATATAAATAAAAAGTCCTTCTTCAAATGTCTATAGTTATTGACTTTGCTGTGAAGTTCTTCATCTGAGTTCTGGCGCATGTAGTGTCTGGCGCATGGGCTTTCTGGTTGTGAAATTTCATGCTTCTACAAGACCCCCTTCAAAGTTTTCAAAACTTTTGAGTAAGTTTTGGAATACTTTGAATAAGAAGCATGGAGGTCAGGGCGCATGATTTCTGGGCGTATGCCTGTTCGGGCGCATGCTCTTCTCAGTTGATGATGATGGTGCCTCGGTAACCGAAAAGATTAATGATGATCTTTTGGTTTTATTTGCTGCTATCCTTGCACGGAACCCGAGGCGACGGCTGAGATCACACGTCATCTGTTCACGCGTGCGACCATGCCCTATAAATAGGTAAGAGTCGGAGAGAGAAAGAGTTCTTCTTCTCTGTGCCTCTGCTTCTTTAGAGTTTCTTCTTCAAAACCCTAACTTCTCCTTCTTTGAGAGAATGGCTCCCAAGACTCCTCGCGGCGCTGTCGGCAAGGGGAAGGAGAAAGCGAAGGAGTCCGCGGATGAGGATGTACCTATCACTCTCGCGCCTCTTGCCGACGTTCGTCCTGAGGTGACAGGTGGGTTTCGTCTCTGCTTTGGGCTCTGTGCCCTAACTGCCGACGCGTATAGACTTCGGTCTTTAATGATACGCCGAGGTTCTATCCTGCCGACGTGCATAGGTTTATACCTTTATCATGCACCGAGGTTTTAATGGCTGACGCGCATGGGTTTTATTCCCTGAAGATGCGCCGAAGCCTTTGTTGACGCGCATGGGCTCACGCTCTGATAATGCGCCGAAGCTCCAATGCCAACGCGCATGGGCTTACGCCCTGATGATGCGCCGAGACATGCTGACGCGCATGGGCCTATGCCCTGATGATGCGCCGAAGCAGATACGCATGGGTTCTTGACATATTTTGTCTTTTTGCCTGACTTCCACTTTTGTCGTGCCAGTGTCGATGACGATCCCTTTGTTGAATGAGGTCCTCCTGGACGCTTCTCTTTGCCAGATGGGAGTTGATTTTGATGATCAACCCTGCAAAGGATGCTATCCTTCAGGACCAACCTCGTGAGAGG
This sequence comes from Iris pallida, assembly GCA_029216955.1. NCBI lineage: Eukaryota > Viridiplantae > Streptophyta > Magnoliopsida > Asparagales > Iridaceae > Iris > Iris pallida. Next base: position 10,242,095 of record JANAVB010032618.1, on the reverse strand, counting down.
ATGCTACAAATCTAGGTCCAGTTGCCGCTTTTCCTCCAGAGTATGATGGAGAGTGGTAAACTGAAGTCTGCTGATTCTGAAGGTGTGACCTTCTTAAAACCAGCCTTTCTGTTTGGCGACCGATTAGTCTCTTCCGAGGCGAAGATATTGAAGATCAGAGAAGACTGGTTCTTTGCTGCTAAGGGCATGATGTTATACATGCGGCAGGTTGACCGCCAGTTGCCATTGACAGCCTTTTATCGTCTAGCTTCGAAGAGAAGGATGGGTTGGGAACTTACGCCTTCTCAAGGGGGTGCCTTGGGGGGCTCCCTTTCGATTGACACAACCTCGAACCAGCGAGACACCTTGACTGCTTCACGAACTGGTTCTTCGTTCAGTTACCGAGCTTTGCGTCCCGGGAGCATCTATAGTGAAGTCCCAAATGACACGTTTCCCTTCAGTGCCCCGACTTTTGTAAATCGGATGCTGACGTCGAAGGTCACGTATCCGACAGCTGGTTTTAGAGTTGAAGGTTGGTGTCACTATATCCCAAAATGGGACAAGTTGACTTCCTGGGTGCTTTCCAGGTTCAAAGTTGAGCTTAAAGAGATAGGGCTGACTGCCGCCATTCGGGCTACTCAGGCAGGCATGGACCTCAATAAGCCGATGTTCCTTGCGCTATTGGAGCTTTTCAACACCCAGACTGGTAGCTTCTTTACTCCAGTGGGGGAGTTGGGATTGGCCCTTCATGAGATGTACGAAGTGTCCAAGCTTCCTTGGGGCTCGGAACCATACGAGGAATATTTTCCATCGAATGAAGAGATCCAGGTCTTGGTAGATAAGGACCCGGAGATGATGGCCGTTTTCAAGGAGGTGACGAGCCATCATTATCTGATGCACCGGAGGGACAAGGGTAAAACCCAACCTCACGTGACTGCTTGGAGGGACTATGTTTTCAGACAGGATTTGGCGGATCCTTCGAGGATCCGGTTTGCGACTCCGCAGGGCTTGACGCCCGCAGAAGTGAGTTCTGAAATAACCCGGCTGGACGAGAGGACCCCACATTCAAATGAGAGCGGAAAGAACACGTACAGCTGTTTCTGGCACTGCGGGCACCAGATGTCATCTAAGGCAGTGTTGACGGCCTACTTTATGATATGGCTCCGGGATTGCATATTTGCAGGGGGATCCGGTGCTGTTGAGAGGGTACATCGGAATCTTATTTTGCCTGCAGTAAAGTTGGCCTTTGGACGACCTCTGGCTCTCCTCCCCGCGATGGTGTGCAACCTGCTGCGCGGTTTGAGGTCTTTTGCTGATGATGTGATCCACGAGAAAGGTAATAATGACAACTTTCCCCGGGCCGAGCTGCCTTTCCATTATCTTATGGGGTGGCTGATCTTACATCATCCGAATGTGATGAGTCCTGGTCCTGAGGAGGACCATGTTGAAGGAGATGCCTTCATTCGCCGCTTCTACAAGAGGAAGTGGTCTTACACTGGCGTCCCCGTTTGTAGGAGGGTTTTGTCCTTCCTTCAGGGGTGGGAAATCGTGAAGGTTGGCCCGATCTTCAAGAATTTCGAGGCCGACCAGGATTTGGTTGATTCTGGCGAGGATGCGGTTACTTTGCCGAAATGGAGTTTCCGTTGGTTGCAGAGTATCCGGCCTTCGCATCTGGTCTACCGTAATCAGAACAGGTGTTATCTGGAACCGTACTTGCCAAGCCGATTTGCTCGTCAATTTGGCTACACTCAGCTAATGCTGCGGAATCCCAGCAGCAGTCTAGGCTTCATCGGGAGTTTACTGGATGGAGCCCGGGGCTGGCAGTATTATAACGCTGGATGTACTAGCGTTAAGTTTACTACACCAGTTCGCAATCCTCGGCCGCTGATCTTATATCCGGCCGCCAAGCTGTATTGCACTATGAATACTATGTCTCCTGGTTATGACAGGGAGACTAGTTTCATCATTGGAACCCAGTTGGAAGCAACCACGAATATGTTGGTGGCAGCTCGGTCATATCGTCCGCCAGAATTAGCGGGGTATCGGGCTGCTGCTGTGGCACCAGTGAGAGACCCGTCACAGAAGCTGGTTCTTCTGTACCAAAAAGGTCGAGAAGGACGTCGACCCCGAAGATTACGGAAACGCCACTTGTAACGCCAACGGGCTTAGCTCCCGCTGAGGTAAGGAGTGCTTCATAATTCCAGTTTTTTATGTCATTGTGGCGACTTATGCTCTTCTTTTTGTAGGGATTGAAGAAGAAGTCTCGTGCTTCAAAATCGGGCACCAGTAAGCCGAAGGAGGTGGCAGGCTCTTCTGAGGAGCGCATTCCACCAACGATGTTGTCTCCTGTGGAGGAGGGTCCCGAAGATGTTTCCGCGGAGGTTTTAGTATCTCCTGACTTTGAAGTCGCGACAACTTCTGGGATAGTACCATCTGCCGTGGAGGCCTTGGATGCTGAGGGTCCTACCGACTCGAGGCATCCTGATGATGAAGTGGATTGGAGTTCGTCGCCTTCTGGTGACGTCCCTCCAGCGTTGCAAGGGTCCGTTGCGGGGGCAGCAGAAGCAGTGGGGATAGAGGAGAGGGTTGATTCCCCTCCTGGTCATGATGAAGGGAGGTCGGCTAAATCATTGCCGAATCCTTCCTTGGCTTCAACCATGGACATAGAGATGGCTACCGATCAGGCGGTAGCGACAGATTCTGTCCCTGTAGAGGGACTTGAGAAGAATGAGACTCTTCTGCCAGTCTTGTCTCCTGGGGCTGGCCAAGAGATAAATGTTGGCCTTCCTGTTTTGCCGGGGGAGGTGGCTGATGCTGATAGAATGTCGGGGGAAGAGGTAGCCGTTGACGTCAGTGATTTCTCCAGTCTTGAGAAGGGTAAGGGTGTGGAACCCTCTGTTGCTCATTCCACTTGGGGTACTATCACGACGCATATGCCTGCTCCTTCTGTTCCTTTGACTCCTCGGGCCAGCAGTCTGGGCCTTGTTGATGAAGAGCCTATTGCTGCCGAGATTCAAACCTCTCAAATCGAGGTCGGCGGATCTTCCTCCGGTCCGCAAACTGTAGTAGTTCCCTCAACTCCTGTTATGACGCCGCAGGTGCTGGCGGAAGCCGACGGGTATGTGAAATTCCTCGTCGAGGGAGTGTACAAAATGCTGGAGAAAGGTGTATCTGTAGTGGTAGATGCCAAGGGGAGCTTTGCGGCGACAAAAGCTTTGGCAATGCCTTGCATCGAGCTGATCCGCATTCACCAGGGCCATGACCATATGGCCGAAATTCTGGAAGTTTCGGTGATGGAGCTGGACGAGCGGCTCGCGGAACTGCAGCGCATCCAACGAAATGACCTCTCGGTCTTGGTAGATGCAGAGATAGGAAAGTCGATGGCTGAGATCGAGGCTTCCCATCGAGCCGAGGTGAGCAGTTGGGAGCGTGAAGTGGCTGGGACTGAGGCTGCGGCGGAGCAGCTGTCTTAATCTATGAAGAAGACGACGGAGAAGCGGGCTGCGGTGGATGCTAACATCGCAGAGGTTGATGCTCAGATGCGCCGTCTTGAAGACCAGCGGGCCCAACTTCAACTAGAGGCTGAGCGTGTCCTGGCTGAACACGTGGCATTCAAACGGGAGGAAACGACTCTTACTTAGCGGACCCTTGCTTTGGCTCAACAGCGACGACAGCTTGATGAGAAGTATGAGAGTAAAACTTCTGCTGAGGCTGTCGGGTTAATGCGTCAAGAAGCCGAGCTGCGAGTCCAGGCGACTGTGGAAACTCGCACTGCCGACCTGAGACGTTGAGTCAGAGAACTCTCATCCCACCCTGGGGAGGATCGGGGATTGTAGCTTCTCTTCTTTTTTGTGTGTTATTTGCAACTCTTGCTGGGGAAATAGCGTATTTCTGTACTCCCTTTTTAAAAATAAAGAAATACACTATCTCTTTGATGTGTTCATTTTTAATTTCATGAACTTGATGATTTATGTGGACCTATTATCTTTTGCGCACCTTGGTTTTTAGGTACAGATAATAAGTATAAAGGAACCAACATGTTTGCTCAGAGGTAATGTGGACATGGCAATCATTAGGTTCAAATGATAGAATCTTCCTACTCAGAGGTGTTTATGGACGTGGTAGGAATGATCCTGGGGGATACGCTGAACAACTCAGAGGTAATGTGGACGTGGAAGTTCTGCGATCAATGTACGACAACGTAGGAGTTGTTTGTACGGGATGTTTACTCAGAGGTAATGTGGACGTGGTAAAGATGAAGGATAGCGTAAGCTCACGAAGTGTAAGGTTCCGCTTTGTAGGATGTAGAGAGACAACTCAGAGGTAATGTGGACGTGGTTATCTTTCTACGGAAGGATGCCACGGAACAGCTGGGTTCCGGAAGCGATTGATTTTGTGAAAAGAGGTTGTTTGGGGAAATACATGTCTTGGAGGATGTCAAGAGTAGTACTTCTTTAGGAACTTGCCGTTGATGGGCATCATGAACAAGTCCCCATTGGGTTTGGCGAGCCGGTAAGCACCGTTTGAGTATACCGTCTCGATGATGAAGGGTCCTTCCCATTTGGGCTCGAACTTCCCTGGTGTCTTGTGAGTTAACACCATTGGCCTTCTGACTGCTAAAACCAGGTCGCCAACTTGGAAAGTTCTTTGCTAGACCTTCTTGTTGAAAGCCTGTGATATACGGGCTTGGTAAAGTTCGATGCGTTGTTGAGCTAGGAGACGCTTTTCGTCAAGTGCCTCCAATTCCCGCAGACGACGACGTTGATTGTCTTCTTCTGTGAGATCGTTTGTGATGGCCACGCGGAGCGAAGGTATCTGTATCTCGAGAGGCAGTACTGCTTCGCTCCCGTAGACTAGGGAGAATGGAGTGTTGCCTGTTGGGGTCCGTACCGTTGTGCGGTAGGCCCAAAGGCATTCGCCAAGCTTTTCGTCCCAGTCGCGTTTGTTGGATGACACGACTTTTTTGAGTAGCCTGACGATAGTTTTGTTGAATGCCTCGGCCAATCCGTTTGCTGCCGGATTGTAGGCGGTTGAGGCCACGTTTTGAATGCGATTCTTGTCACAGAACCTGCTGAAAATATGGCTGATAAACTGAGGACCATTGTCATGGATGATTCGCCGGGGTACCCCGAAACGGTAAATGACATGGTGTTTGATAAAGCTGACCACCCTGGAGCTTTTTACTTCTGCTAGTGGGACTGCTTCCGCCCATTTGGAGAAGTAATCGGTGATGGCCAGGATGAAGCGGTGTCCTCTCGATGAAGGAGGGGTGATTGGCCCTACATTGTCCATGCCCCAGGCTTCGAATGGCCAGGAGGCGACTGTAGGATGTAGAGGTTCAGATGGTGTATGTATGAAGTCTGCATGAAGTTGGCATGCATGGCACTTCTTAGCATATTCCACTGCGTCGGCAACCATGGTTGGCCAGTAGTAGCCCATACGTCGCAGTCGATCTTGCAACTTAGGCCCTGGTTGGTGAGCTCCGCAAGTTCCGTCATGAGCTTCTCGAAGAGCTTCGGCCGCTTCTTCGTTAGACAGGCATCGAAGGAGAAGCCCGTCGAAGGAGCGTCGGTACAGCGTTTTAGTGGCTGTATCGTAGTAGAATCGAAGAGAGCGTCTCCTGACTGAGACGGCTTCCTTCGGGTCCTCTGGAAGGATTCCGTAGACAGCGAAGTCGATGAACGGAAACCTCCAATCTCGGACATTAACCCCAGTATTTGTCGGCATGGCGTGAGCCATTTGCAAACATAGGTTGTTTCTAGGACAAATCAAGTCTCGGCCAGTTACCGTGACATAGTGTTGAGTCCCAAGGGGCGCGGCCAATGAGGATGCGAGGCCAGCTAGAGCGTCAGCCTCTAAGTTTTGTAGGCGGGGTACATGTTCGATGAAGAACCCAGTGAAGGTTGAAATGATGTTCAATGCAACTTCATGGTAAGGGATCAAATCTTCGTGGCGAACCTCGTATTGCCCCCGAATCTGGTTTACGACGAGTTTCGAGTCGCCGTAGGCTTCCAGATGATCCACCCCCAGCTGTTGTGCTAGCTGGAGTCCCATGACGAGTGCATTGTACTCAGCAACATTGTTGGAGCACGGCTTCGAAAGGGAGTATGCACGCTGGATGACCAGCTGATCGGGGGAGACTAAGACTACCCCCACTCCTGCGATAATTTGGCCATTGGGGCCCGTTCTTGAGGCGCCATCGAAGAACATCCGCCAAACGGGGCTTCCTTCAGTGACGTTTGATTCTTGAACTTCATCCGGGATGTCTTCATAGAGTTTTGAAGATTCTGGGATGGGGTGTGCAGCTAAAAAGTCAGCCAGAGCCTGACCCTTGACTGCCTTCTGCGGGACAAACACCATGTTGTATGGTGTTAGTAGGATCGCCCATGTAGCCAGCCGGGAGTTTAATGACCCTGGCTTTGTCATGAGAACTCTGAGCGGATTGACTCAGGAGATGACGTGAATTGTCTGGCCCGAGACGTAATGACGAGTCTTCTGAATGGCAAACACCAAAGCCAAGCACTCCTTTTCAACGGAGTTGTACCGGTGTTCGGCCCCGATGAGTATTCGACTGAGGTAGTAGATTGCTTGCTCGTAGCCTGCATCGCTGTTTTGAGCTAGCAAAGCGCCGAGGGAATGATCCATGGCACGGACGTAGAGGAGGAATGGTTTGCCGGCGACAGGTGCCACTAGGACTGGCAGGCTTGTTAAGTAAGCCTTGATGTCGTCGAAAGCCTTTTGGCACTCCTCTGACCAGACATAAGAGACTCCCTTCTTCATGAGCTGAGTAAAGGGTTGACATTTACCGGAGAGGTTTGCTATGAACCTCCGGATGTATGCCAAACGTCCCTGTAAGCCCCGAAGTTCTCGAAGGTTCTTCGGAGGGTCCATGTTAAGGATGGCTTTAGTCTTCTCGGGATCGACATGAATGCCTTTTGCCGTGATGACAAAGCCCAAGAATTTGCCGCTAGAAACCCCCAGGAAGGATTTAGCGGGGTTCATTTTGAGTTGATGTGCCCGCATGAGATCGAAGACCGTCTTTAGGTCCTGTAGGTGATCTCTTTTGAGGCGGCTCTTGACTGCGATGTCGTCAACATAGCACTCAACTGTCTTGCGAAGATGTTGACGGAAGATGGTGCTCATAGCTCGCTGATACGTTGCACCGGCGTTCTTCAAGCCGAAGGGCATTACGGTGTAGCAGAAAACACCCTTTGGAGTCCTAAATGACGTGTGTTTTGCGTCATCGGGGAACATCTTGATTTGATTGTAGCCTGAATACCCGTCCATGAAGGACATGCGTTCAAAGCCACATGTGTTGTCGATCATTACATCGATGATTGGGAGCGGGAATTCATCCTTCGGGCAAGCAGAGTTGAGATCCCTGAAGTCGATACAGGCTCGTATCTTCCCGTTCTTCTTGGTGACAGGGACGACGTTGGCTACCCAGTCTGGGTGTTGTTCCTCACGGATGAAGCCACTGGTCAAGAGTTTGTCCACCTCCTGATCGATGGCGTTCATGATGTCCGGGCGGAAGCGTCGCTGCTGTTGTTTGATAGGTTTGGCATCTGGTAAGATGTTCAACCTATGCATCGCGATCTGTGGATCGAGACCCGGCATGTCTTCGTAGCTCCAGGCGAAGACGTCGATATACTCCTTAGCGAGTTGGACTAAAGATTCTCGGTCTTCTCCTTCCAAGCTTTTGCTGATAAAGATGGGTTTAGAAGAAGACCCATCCCCGAGGTCGATTTGCTCGACTTCGTCTTCGGTGGGAGGTTCTCGTAACTCAAAACGAGACTCCCATTGTTCTCCTAGGCGTTGAGCCCAGGGTTCCTCTTCGAAGGGTTCCGGCGGTTGGTCTTCGCCTTCATCTTTCTGAGGTTGCGCCGATGTCATGTTAGCTGACAGCACTTTCCTGAAGACTGATCCGATACTGGTATCGGAATCCCACGTCGATGCTTCTGATGAGTGGGAATGTTCTATGTCTTCTGCGTCTGAACTCTCTGGAGTTGATGGCGGCGTGACATAGCCTAACCCCCGTCGAGTCCGATTATAGTAGTCCTGTGGCTTTCCATTGGGCATCGAAAGCCGGACAGGGAGATGCCGACCCTTGCCGTAGTTTAGGCCTTTGTTGCTTTTCAGGTCGTAGCCCATCTTTTGGATGATGTGCTTAGCCGCATCCGTGTATCGATAGACCTGTACTCTGCCGGTATCAGGTTCGGGCTCGATCGACGGGAGGTTCCGACGACGCTCGATTTTGCCCAAGATAATGGTGCCTTCGTCTCGGCTTCGTGGAGGGACTATGAAGACTCCTTGAGACGGAACTATTTTATCCCGTGGGATTACATTGTCGAAGGAGGGTGCGTCTACATCGGCAGAGATATATTCGCCAAGCTCCTCGTCTGTAAGCACTGGGGCCGGATCAGGAGAGTCCTCCACCGCTCCGACTTTGGGGTCTGAGAGGGTTATGTGAGCCCTCTCCGGCATCTTGGATTGGGATCCCCAACTTTGATAGCAGCGCCTTTGGAATGATGCTTAGGAAAGACCCCGGATCGATCCAGAGCTTGTGGGGCTTGGCTAGCCCCGAAGCATTTTCTTTCCGCAGAGGTCTGTCGAAGCGGGCCTCCACTTGCTTTTGTTTATTGGCTGCTGAGGGCTTGGATAGACCCTCCTCAGGGATGGTGCCAGGAGGCACCACTTCGGCGGCAGCTTCACCGGGCTGGGAGTTCTGTTGTGCACGCGTCTGCACAGGAAGCGCCTCTTCCGTTGAAGAAGAGACCGTGCGGCAAGACTTGATCTTCCTGCCTTTTGCTTTGGAGGTAGGGCGTACCTCCGATTGAGTTACCTCGGAGACGAGGTCGGGGTGAACCCAGAGGACCTCTCCTCGAGATGTGGTGAGTGGGACAAGTCCACTCACATTGTCACGGGTGGGTGGCAAATTCACCACCTCCATTGTCGCCTTAGGGATGGGGACGACGCCATCTTGTGTGGTAGTCGGCGGCAAGGTGCCGAACTGAAGTGACACCACATTAGCTGACACCGTCTTCTCTTCGTAATCGACGAAAATTACATCCGCATTGATCATGCGCTGGATGTAATTTTTGAGGACGTAGCAGTCTTTAGTCGGGTGTCCGACAAACCGATGGTAGTGACAGTACCTTGGGTTGTCCACCTTCCCGACTTCATCGGGCCGCTTCGGGTCCGGAAGCTTGATCTTGTCACCCTGCTTCAGTATCTCAAAGAGTTGCAGGGTGTCGTCATCATTGAATGAATAAACCTCCTTGGGTCTCGGTACCAATGGAGGCTTTTGAGTAGGCGCAGATGCGCCCTTCGAGGCATTAACTGTCAATGCCTGTTTCCCCTTTGTTTCACGTCCGGAATTGTTGGTTGCGGACTTTTTCCCCTTATCGTCAAAGGCGGGGAAGCTAACACCCAGAAGACGTGCATTGGCCGCCTTCTTCTCTGCAGCTTCAGCTTCAATGATTAGGGAGCTCCAATCGGGAGGGGGAGTAGAGTTAAGCCAGAGCTTTACTGCAGGCAGCATGTTCATACTGCAAGCGGAGAGAAGCGCATGTTCTGGCATGCTTGGAGGTAACCTGAAGCAGGCCTGACGGAAGCGTTCGATGAATGCCCGAACCGTTTCCTTGTCCTTCTGGCGTATCTCAATGAGAGACGCCATCGTCATGTCCTTCCCACCGTCGTAGAAGCGATCGAGGAAGAGGCGTGTCAGGTCGTCGAAGGACGATATGGAATTATCGGGGAGGCTGCAGTACCAGTCATACGCCACCCCTTTCAGGGCCCCAACAAAGATGCTGGTGAGAAGCGCGTCCTCCTTCGGAAGATGCCCTGTCTGCGACTGGAAGTACGTCAAGTACCGTCGTGGAGAGTCCTTCCCGTCATACGGTGTGAGTGTCTGTGGTTTATACTTTGGAGGATAAACCACCTTGTTCCACTCAAGTGGATAAGGCTGGAGAATGCCCATCTTCTGGCGTTCCTCCTGCCTGTTCTTGGACTCGAAGCGCTCCCGCAGATCTTTGATCATTTCGACCACGTCCTCCGTGGAGCTAGGAGCCGGGGAAGAAGGTACCACCTGGAGTGGAGCGTTTGAGGGCTCCGATGTCCGGGGTGCTTCTGTGTCTGAGGGTGTCCGCTGGAGGGGCACACTCGACTCTCCATTAGCTCCTGGGTCGGAACCATTTGAAGGTGTCCTGATCAAGGCCGACCGCATCTCAAACACTGCTTGAGTCAGTACTTGCATTGAGGCAGAGAGGGTTTTGAGTCCTCCCTCTAACGAGTCTATGCGCTGGACAATGTCCTGTGGCGGCACATCAGCCTCAAGATCACCCCCGGTCATGTATACTGTCATGACACGGCCGGAAATGGATGGATTAGTTGAGGCTTCGCTCTCAGCCTCACTCTCATGTGGGGGAGTTACTTCTCCTGGTGTTTGGCCACCCCCAGCCACATTCTGGAGTTCGTCTTCGACAGGCGCATCTGCAAGGGCCTGACTGCCCTCAGCTCTGTCTTGAAGGGCCTCTTCATTTTCAGCACTACCCCCGGCGGTGTCTTGGAGGACATCGTCATTTTGAGGGGCTTCAGGGAGGCCATCTTCGCTTTGATGAAGATCCGCCGTAGCTGTGCTTTGGACATCTTCGTCTTCGGAAGGAGGCTCAACAAGGGTCTGGCTACCCCCAGCTTCCTCCAAGGACTTCTTCCTCGACCGAGTGCCTTCGAACACTCCAGAGGTCGTGACAGCTGCCTTGGTTTTCCTCGACTGGCTTTTAGATGAAGACGAGGAATTGGCAGTCGTCTTTCGGACAGATAAGGAATTGGAGATCACGTTGCATGACGCAATCTTTAGTTCCTCTTCTGCTGACACCTTTGTCCCAAGGCGATGTCGGAGGGGTGTCGATGATTGTAGCCGTTGGAAGACCGACTGCTTTGGCGGTACTGCCGTCTTGCAACAGCAGTTGATGGTGACCACTGCACAAGTGTGCCCCGTGAGAGGCGCATCGTGCTTGTTGGTCAACTCTTCTGACCGGCGCTTGTGAGTGATCACGTTGCGCAAGTCGTTGGAGGAGAGTGCTACCCTCACACCCCTCTCAGGTGCATGGCAGGGCCAAGCGCCGGGGTGGTCGGGTGAGTGCTGCGCCCCCTGATCTAATACCAAGCAGGCATCACGATCAGTAGTGGGGGAACCACAGCATTTGAAGTGACTTGAACGGACCTCAAACACACAACCAGAGGAGGCGCGGGAGTTCAAGACCACTGAGTTTGCCTCTCTCGGCTTGGTTGTGCACGCAGTGAATGCGCCCAAGTGAGATGAGGACTTTGAAGGTCGACTCGTTGTCAGTGCGGGAGCACTTGAGTCAACCTTGTACAGCTTGCCATCGGCAGCGCGCGTGATTGTAAGCGCGTGTCTCTGGCCGGCTGCTGGCATAGCACGTTTATGGCGCGTGGCCCGTGCCACCTTGGATTTCTTTGTACCAGCCCGCTGGGGCGCATAGTACTCAGCATCCAAATTCTCTTCGCCATTACAGCGAGTGAGTCTGTCGAAGACAGAGGCTCATTGTGGCGCATCAGAAGTAATGCGCGGGGCATTGGCTGCGCCCCTGCTCCGTCGACGTATCTTCCTCGCCTGAGAGGAAGATGGCTGGGGAACGTGGTCAGCCGCACGCTTCCCCGAGAGATGCGCTGCATCAGCGGGCGCACCTTGACTGCTGAGGACGTCAGCAGGAAGGGAAGGCTGGACGGGCGCATCCCCTTCAACGGTGGTGCCCGAGGCGTCGACTTTGTGCACCCAGACTGCGCGGGTCTTCTTCGGCTTCGACAGCCGCTTCGAAGGACTCGCACTTCCTTCAGAAATGAACTCCTCGTACGCCTGTTGATTGAGGCGCACTACCAGCGTCTTGTGGGAGGAGCCCACCTTCACGTCGTCGGCCTGTGACACGACTTTCTCGGTAGAGGAGAAAGAGGTCCCCAGCAGAGTCGCCAGCTTGTTTGCCATTAAAATTGTTTTGATTGAAATCTTAATACAAACAGAACAGTGATACAATATAGGACTTAGATGTAGTCCTAGGAGTACACTTTTGTTTAAGCTGGGTCCTTAGTGCCAATAGAGCGAGTGGTAATGCGTTGACTCCGTTGACCGGCTGACGGCGGTTATCGGTTCTCTGAAGGTGTTGATTGCTCTGGGTGCTGGAGCTTGCTGAGAGGAGTAAGACGTTGAGTGTCTAGAACTGCCTCTCTGGTGATTCTCTGTTGTGGATTCTTTTTGTGAGTCTGTTCTGAGTCTCTGTGTGTGTGTGTGTGAAGGAGATGACCCTTCTATTTATAATTTTGCAGGCTGGCTGCTCATGCGCGCATGTAGGATGTGCCGGTGTGGGAACGCCACGTGGAGGTTGCTGATGGAGGCGCATGGATGCTGCGCCCTGATCGAGGGGGAGAACTCTTCATGCTGCTGTGGTGAGCCGGCACGTAGCAGGAAGAAGATCTTTCCGTTGCTGAAATCTTGGACGAGTTGAGTCAAAAGACACGTGTCGTCGACTCATGGTTTGAAGATCTCGAATTTGGTGGAGAGGAGTGATCTGGTGGGCTGTGCCTTGGATTGGGCGTAGGAGGAGGCTGCGGCTCATAACCTTTAGGAGTTACAAACCATTTGGGGCGCATGGCTTTTGAGGCGCATGCAGGCGACTTTCCTTCTGTCTTTCGGGATCAGAGAGCAGTCTGAGGCGCATGGCTTTTGAGGCGCATGCTGGTTTGGACGCATGGCCGTAGAGGCGCATGCGGGTTTGGACGCATGGCCGTAGAGGCGCATGCGGATAGACGCATGGCCGTAGAGGCGCATGCGGATGGCCACATGGCAGTAGCCGTCGGAGTCATGATGATGCTGACGTTGCCGATGCTTCGTTCTCTGAAAAAAAGCTGTCACTTGTTCAGACTTTGGGAGGCGTGCTGCCAACTCTGTCAGTTCAGCATTTAATGTTGGTGACGTTCGATGGACAGCTGAGTGGGCGCGTCGGTTGGCGTTCCACTCGGTATGGAGATGTGTGGGGGCGCATCCTCTATAATGCGTCGAGTACTGTAGGGCGCGTCTGTATGATGCGCCTGACGCCGAAGGGCGCGTCCGTGTGATGCGCTGTCTGGCTGGCGCATCGGACATGTCTTTTAATGATGCGGCTGTCTCGCTCTTCGAGTGCTATAAATAGCCGTTTGGCTGAATTCGAGGCGTCCGGTTCATCCATTTAATGTAAATTCATTGCACGGAATTCGGAGGGCCATCCACTTGGCGCGTGGGTTTGATCTGCCCGGCCTATAAATAGTGGCATGGAGAGAAGATTTGCTTCTCATTCCCTCACGTACTTCCAATATGAATTTGAACATACGGGTGCATTCTGCTGACGAAGTGCTCCCGAGGGTGAAGATGAGACGCTGTGTTGTCTTTGATGCACTTGATGGTGACTGTTACATCCAAAAGACGGAGTCGAGGGCTTCTGAGGCAGGCGGAAGGTGCCTGTTGCATCCAAAGATAAGGATGCTCGAGCCTCGTCTCCGTTATTCCGGAAGAGCCGTAGATCGGAATGGCGGTACAAGGCTCTCTCTTCCTGCAAAGTGGGGTTTCCCCACTTTGATCGTGTCGAAAGCTGCTCCTTTAGCCGTGGTTTCGATCACGGTCTTCCTTCGGCTTTGGAGGCTCTTTCGAAGCCTCCCATTTGCGGTGCTCTTCTCTTCCTTGGTTCCAGCCAGAGGGTTAAATGCTTTGTGTCGAAGCATTTATCGGGCGAGCCTGGTTGGAAGAGCGGCACATAACTGGGCTCTGCTCGGCCAGGTGAGCCTGGCTGGAAGAATTTGGCTGAAGGGATGCACATAACTGAGGTGCTGAAGAGATGATGGGATGCGCCTGGATGGAGGCGCATAATATCTACTGCGCCTCATTGGTGGCGCATAGTGATGCTGCGCCTATCTGGAGACGCATGGTGGTTGTTGCGCTTATCTGAAGGCGTATGATGGCCGCTGGCTGTAGACTTAGGCTCTTTCCTTTGTAGGAATTCTCCTTTGTACAACCTTTTCTAGACATGTAATAGACTTTTATATATAAATAAAAAGTCCTTCTTCAAATGTCTATAGTTATTGACTTTGCTGTGAAGTTCTTCATCTGAGTTCTGGCGCATTTAGTGTCTGGCGCATGGGCTTTCTGGTTGTGAAATTCCATGCTTCTACAGGTAGCTCATTTTTTTTCCTTTCAGAATTGGTCAGTCGATGGATCAGCTTGTAGAGATATACCTCAGGCAGATAGTCAGGTTGTATGGAGTACTAGTCAGTATTATATCAGACAAAGATTTAAGATATACATCGCACTTTTAGCGGAGTCTTCAAGAGAGCTTGGGGATTCGTCTCAAGTTTAGTTTAGCTTATCATCTGCAGACAGATGGTCAATCAGAGCGCACAATTCAAATTCTTGAAGATATGTTGTGGTTTTGTACGCTTGACTTCGGTAGTTCGTAGGAAGATCACCTATATTTCGTGGAGTTCTCCTATAATAATAGTTTTCATACCAGTATCCAGATGGCACCATTTGAGCACCTTTAGCCTGGGATAACGTAGGCGAGAGACATATGCTTAGACCAGAAATGATTATGCAGACTATTGAAGTGGTCAAGCAAGTCAGAGATCATCTTCGAGTTACGCAAGATTGCCAGCGTCATCAGGCCGATTCTAATCGACGTTCTCTCGAGTTTTCTATCGACGACCACGTATTCCTTAGGATCTTGCCTACCGGTGGCGTCATTTATTTTAGCGTACGGGGAAAGCTTAGTCCTAGGTATATAGGACCGTTAGACATTCTTGATCGAGTAGGTGATGTGTCTATCATCTCGCTCTTCCGCCATCATTACGTGAGGTATATGATGTCTTCCATATATCCCAATTGTGACGGTATATCCCGAATTTGAGTCATGTCCTTGATCATTCGGAATTGGTTATTGGTACCAACCTTTCGTATAAGGAAATACCCGTATCCATATTGGATCAGAGAGAGAAGATACTCAAGAACAAGACTATTAGTTTAGTCCGTATTGCTTGGGGTTATCACTCTTTGGGTGAGTCAACGTGGAAGCGTGAGGATGATATCCGATCGCGATATCCACACTTATTTAACTCATAAGGTATAATATCTTCCTTATGCCTTATGCTTTTAATTCCTTGCGTGTATGAATGATTGCTTGATTGCCTGCTAGTCGTAGATTGCTTGTGATTAGTATAGCTTACCCTGATATCTCTAGTCTCTTAATTAAATTTCGAGGACGGAATTCTTTTAAGGTGGATAGAGTTGTCACTCCCATTTTCTGTTATACGTATTTTCAGTATACGTATACGGATTCTCGATCCGTATCTTGACTTGTCTAGCATGGCTTGGCTTGGTTTGGTCTTGGTTTAGCTCGACTTGGTTTATTTTGGCTTGGTTTGGGCCAAGTGGTTCATCATGATAAACCCCCCTTTATAACCCAACTCCACGCTCTCTCTCCTCATTACTCTTTCTTATTTCTCTTCTCCATTAATTCTCTCTTAAACCCTTAGGCAAGTGTCATCTTGCTTCATGGAGGAACTGCATTTTAATTGTTCTATTGTCTTCCCTACAAGCTTCTAAGACTCTTTAGTAATTATAATTTTTGGTTTTGGGGGATGAAATCTTGTAGATCTAAGTTTATTAAATCTTGGTTTTCTTGGGTTTTGATCTATCAAACTTCATTAATTTCAAGTTTTGATTGTTCCATGTTGTAGAGAATTTGATTTTACTCAAAATAGACCTTTGAAAACCCGGATTTTGATTTGTGTTGAGTGATTTGTGAACTTGGAAAGTTCATGGGTTCCATGAACACATGTTCTCGGATTGGAAAAGAAGAACAGTATTGGGCGCATAGCATTTCCATGCGCCTACAACAGTCTTCCTTTGGACGCATAGCCATTTTTATGCGCCTAAGACCCCCAGCTTCCTGTGCTTAGGCGCATGGCCCTTTGCACATAGCCCTGGGCGCATAGCCTTTATATGCGCCCAAGTACTCCTTGTTCCCCCTTCGCTTGGGTGCATAGCCCTGATTATGCGCCCACCTGTCTAGGAAGATAGTCTCCTTGCCTTCTTCCAAGTACACCCTGTCCCCATAATGTGGGCCCATGCACGCTGGGGCACATACAGCCCTGGGCGCATGACTTCCTTAGTACATGCCCTCCATGCCACTGCTTGGGCGCATGCCACTGATTGGACGCATGCCATTCCTTGGGCGCATGCCACCCTTGGCGCATGCTCTCCTTGATGCATGTTGACCTTGGGCGCATGCTACCCATGACACCCTATTTGATCCTTTGTGCCCTTTCTGGCCAGGATAATTGTGTTACCTTATCCATGTTTGTCCCTCTGATAGCACTGTATAATGTTATTATCTGTGCCACGTGCGTGCTTTGAGCTTGAACACGATCTCAGTATGACATGTGCACTCTTTGATAACTCCTTCAGTGGCCCGCCGTGGCGCACTGTTGACCAAGTGAATTCTTAGTATATAAGTACTCTTAACATGAACACGACATGACAACATGGCTTTACATGATAAATAGTGACCCGTCGTGGTGCACTCTTGATAAGTAACATGATATGATAATCCTTGATGGTGGTCCGTCGTGACGCACTCTCGACAAGATAAGTAATATAATATGACATGATAATCTTGATAGTGACCCGTCGTGGTGCACTCTTGACAAGCAACATGATATGATAATCTTGATAGTGGCCCGCCGAGGCGCACTCTTGACAAGTAATCTTGATAAGTAACATAACATGATAATCTTGATATGCTATTACGACGGCTATCTTGACTTGCTAAGTAACTCCTGTCTTGACACCGTGGGTGATTGTGGTTGTATAAGCTACATGTCTTATCTTGCATCATGTCTAGAACATGGAGTCCTGGTTACCACGGTCAGGGATTCGTACTGAATCTGACTAGGTTAACAACTAGATTGATCAAGTAGTTCATAGTGAGATTTTTCAGCCACATGCAATTCCGTTATCTGGGCGCTTCAAGTGGACTTGTAGCCTGCCGACGAGTAGGGCACATTTCTAGCACACTGTCATGTGTTGCACCACCAAATCACCTAATACAACTCTCTTAACCCGCGAAAGGATAACCTGGATTAAGTCTGCAGGGTTTGTGACTGTTGAAACATCTCATTGCATCTTGTTGTAATTAGGCTTGTGATAACCCTAATTAGTTAACGTATCAAGCCGTACTCTTTGCTTGGCCGTGATTGATGAATGGAGTCTAGTCTAGTCTTGTCTAGACAAGGCCAGCTCATGGTTACTTCAGCACGTTACTGTTTATGCTTTACCTTCTCGATAATTGGTCAGAAACTAAGTTTTGTTCAGGTGAAGGATTACAACCCCGGTCCTTGTTTGGTTTAAGGGTTATAACTTGGTTACCGGAATAGTTCTTTAGTTATCTCATCGTTTATCACCCTACTCTCATAACTCCAATTTTTTTTTGTTATTTTTATGTCTTGTGATCTAACATGCTGGTTTTAGTTCTTAAGTGAAGCCTCCCTTGTGGCACTTGCTTTTTCTGGGGTTTGACCCAGCTGATTTTGTATGGCCAGATTTTGGAGTAGCTCCCGAGGATCTTCCAGCCTTCCAGCCAGATGGTGAACATTAGACGCAACCCTGTCAACGAGTGGGTTTATTTTTCTCTCCCATTCCATTGTAAATTATTCTTTTGAGGTGTTAAGCCGCCGAACAAGTGCTAGCTCGTGTTGAAAGCTTATATTTTTTGTCTGCCTATGCGCTGTAACATGATTGAGAAATCCTTGGGTTGATCATGTATGACTTAAACTCTTGCTAGTCTTCATATTTTGTATGACTAACTTCATGATCATCTCAATATGTAATGTATGGGACGTCTTACTTTGTATGTCTGATGATCTACCATCTTGTTACATTTACTTGTTTGCATGAGATTGAGACACTAGGCTTGTTCTTGACCTTAAGAGACTAATGGCTTGTAATTAAACCCTCATGCATCTAGACAGCCATGACCGTATTGCGAGGTGGGATTTACTTCAATATACGTAGCTGGCTGTGTTTGTCCTCCGCTCTCCAGTATTCTGGTTCTGGGGCGTGACACTTCCAATAAGCGTGACTGAAATAAGAATCTCGGCGAATGCCTCTGGGATTATCGAACCACCGTCTGTACACCTACTGGTAGTACCCCGTTCTCACTGGTATACGAAAGTGAAGTCGTGCTCCCTTTGGAACTTTCCTCTCTATGGGTGTCTCTTAACAGTCATATGACTACAGCAGATAATCATCGCTTGCGACTACAAGAGTTGGAAGCACTTAACGAAAAATGCCTTCAAGCTCAATAACGCATTATGCTGTACCAGGCACGAAGCTCAGGGGCCTTCAACAAAAAGGTCAACGAAAGGTCGTTTCGGGTCGACGAATTGGTCCTATCAGTTAGAAGGCCAATGATCATGACTCACAAGACTGCTGGAAAGTTCCAACCTAAATGGGAGGGACCGTTTGTTGTTGTAACGGTCTATTCCAATGACGTGTACCGGCTAGCAAAACCTAACTGAGATTTGCTCATGATTCCTATTAACGACAAGTTTCTCAAGAAATACTATGTATGAATGTCCAGTCTATCTCTCATTCCTACATTTGGTTCTTGTCACATCTTGGTCTGAATGTCTGCCATGTCCATATTACCTCTTAGTGTACATTCTTACCTATCGATTTTGTTTCAACACGTCCATACTATCTCTGTTGACAAAGACCGTTGCTTATTGTCCACACCTAGTTCTAGGTACATTCATGATAAGACCTTCGAACAAACATGTCCATACTACCTCTAAGTTGTTCTTATGATCCTTACCATGTTTTCTTAAACCTCTGAGTAAGTTACCTATCCAGAATCCCATGTTTGTCATGTCCATATTACCTCTGAACAAACGTTTCTTTCTATCCTTCAAAGAAGAATGCATCAAAGAAGAAGAGTCTGCAAATGTTCGCAATCATAAAAAGTTCACATAAAGTCAGCAAAAAGAGAGAGATTTTTTTCATTGATATACATGATTACATATGATGAAAATATACTACATGATTAGATTTTTCATTGACGTTCATGATTACATATGATGGAAATCTACTACTGGCTTACGGCTTCCTCATTGTAGAGGGCAGGGATGTGACAAATGCCCTCCATTGTAGAGGGCAGTGGTGTGAAAATTGCTTCATGGAAGAGGGCAATAATATCACAAAGTCTCTCGCACAAGGCATGCATTAATTTTTCAAGACAAGCAGGAAGGCCGTCTCGAGTGCGCAGAGTGGTCGTCTCGCCCATGCGAAGAAGCTGCTGGAAGAAAGAGTGCCATTGTAAGCCCCCT
Source organism: Iris pallida (assembly GCA_029216955.1). Taxonomy (NCBI): domain Eukaryota; kingdom Viridiplantae; phylum Streptophyta; class Magnoliopsida; order Asparagales; family Iridaceae; genus Iris; species Iris pallida. The sequence goes on along the minus strand of JANAVB010032618.1, from coordinate 10,222,691 downwards.
GAATTTTAGGGTTTATTTTAATTTTTCTAAATGAATTATTTTCAATAAATATTTTATTATAATTATTTTTGATCATTAAATGTACTTTTTTGTGACTTTGATTTCTGGAGTGTCAGGGATGCCAATCTCTGGAAACTTTCTTCATGAGTTTGTAGTAGACAAGATTATCTTCACGTTGATATATCATGTCCCACTCAAACTTGTTCCCTTTGTAGGAACGAAATCGTAAAGCACAGTACTCTAGAGGGGGGTGAATAGAGTAGGCAGCAAAAAATTGCTAATTAAAAATGTTAGCAGCAAGATCACAGAATAATAATCACAACTAAGTAAAGTAAAGGCAGAGATAAGAAATCAAACGCAAAGACAGCGATGTATACTGGTTTCCCTCTGTTGAGGACTAATCCAGTCGGTAGAACTCTTGCTACCAGTTGAATCCACTATTGGCAAAACCGCAAGTTTTCTTACGAAGTCCTTGCAACTTCTACAACATGAGCTTTGATACGAAGAACTCGTCCAACTTCAAATGTGAAGAGGTATTCTTCAATCAAGCCTTCTGATTACAATCTCTCAGAAACTTCTAGACCGTACCGCACTGGCAAATCGACTAGAGGATTGTAATTGGCTTGGGATCTGAAATTTAAAGCTCAAGAAAACTCTTTTGGAAGACTGAAAGCTTTAGATAGAGATAAGATTGAAAGTGAATGAGTGAGCTAAAATGATCGAAATCCTTCTCTATTTATAGGAATTCCAAAGACAGAATTCTGGCAGAATTCGGGCAGAACTCGATGAGGAAATCTCGGTCAAATTCGCAACTGCAGGAGGACCAAGTTCCAGAGATTTCAAAAATCAAACGGCCACCAACCGAACTCTGGCCGAACTCTGGTCGAGTTCTGTCAGGGTTAGGTTAGGGTTTTAAAATCAATTTATGGGGATTTTTGAAAACCTTTTTGAAAACCTTTTTGAAGCTTTTGTTTAAAAGAATGTTTTTCAAAACAAAGGATATTTTAAAAGTATTTTGAAAACATTTTGGAATAGCCTATTTGCCAGTACGAATCGGTGTACAACGTATTCCTAGACTCAATAAAATGAAAAATATATTGCTCAAAGGAAATACAGACTCGAGCAGGCAAACATAGCTTCGGTCTTGAACTGTGTAGATAGCTGTTCTTGTTCATGTCCAAGAGTCCGATACATCTTGACTAGCTTCAAATATCCAGACAGAGTTTGATCAATTATTAAAATCAGGTTGACCATATGACCAATGGGCCAACAATCTCCCTCATTTTGATAATTGACAAACTATGAATGATATAACATTTAAGCTTGAAAATAAAATCAAAAAAATAGTACAGGTCCTGCATTTTCTCAAACGACGAATGTTAGATCTTTATTTTTCTCCCCTGTTGTCATTTAGCAAAATAATTGCAAAAGAAGAAAAACTCCCCCGCAATCAATGCATAAATAACAAACAGTGAAGAAACACAAAAAAATATGATAAATAATAGTAAAGAAAATTTGAATGACATCACAGGCAGGTATTTATACTCAGGCAGTTTATAATAAACAAAGAATTATGTCACAGGCAGTTTATAGTAGAGAAGCAGATAAAGAAATGCTAAGTAAATAAACTGATGTGAACCATAAACTACGAAATCCATAAAGATGTTCAGGTGACATCAATAAAATCAAATCCAGTACAAGTCCTCAAAAATACTGATAAAGAAGTCTGAAAATAGATAAACTTGGAATGTCGGAGCATTTCCAAGTGTACAGTAGATAATGTCTAAGTCTCATATCAACTAACATATCAAAACTCCTCCTCCTCATCATCATCAGTATGATGACCAGCATGTCCAGAAGGACCAACGCCAGAAGTACCCGTGCCAGAAGGGTGAGGAGGAGCGCCAGTGTAAAACTCACCAACATAATCACGAGGAGGAGCACGGTCAGAACGGTACCAATCATATGCGTTACCGGACTGGAAGTAGGCATGAACAGCCTCATCCTCACAACGGTAACCAGAGAAAGCTGGATCTCTAGGGATGGAACCGGCTGAATGTCCAGTCTGGGCGAAATGAAGATCAGCTAATAAATTTGCAATCGCCTGATAACGGGTGACGTCGCAGAACTCACGCTCGCGAGCTATGTCCGTCATCGAGACGTGCAAATCTGAAAGGTGCTGGTGTATGCCCTCAAAAGTCATAGCATACTGCTGAGGAGGTGGAGAAGGTGGAGCAGTAGCAGGAGCAGGAGCAGATGCAGTCATACTGCGACGAGATAACTTGAGAACTTTGGGCTCAGGGTCTTGAGCACAAGTAGATAAGTCGATGTCGAGACGCTGGAAGATGCGTGGGAGAATCATCGTATAAGAGAGATTTCTATCTCTTGCACGACAACGTCCCATCATCTGAATAATGGTCTTAGGGGCAGAAAATGGAATCCCCTTAAGAATGTGATATATAGCAGATAATTCAAGAGACGTGACATCATCCTTCGAAGTAGATTTTGGAAGAAGAGTAGAATAAATGATACAGTGCAATTCATAATTAAACAAGTTCAGGTTGTTTGCCTTGAACTTTCCAGAGCGAACTCTATCAGGTGCACAAAGTTCAGCTTTGAAACTTGTAAGTGTCGTGCCTTCGGGGAAATCAAACTCAGTGATGTCAACAAGCGGTTCACCTTCGTTGGGAATACCAAGGATCTCCGCTAAGAGAACATCATTGAAATTGATATCTAATCCTCCAACACGTGTGCTTATATCAAAAGTGTTTAATATGATATTGCAGTAAAACAATCTAATGGCATTAGTTGATACGAAAAAACAGAGTTTAACAAAATGCTGTAACCCTAATGCCTCAAAGAAATGGCGATGATCAGGAAATACAGTCCACTTGATGGGTGCGCCTGTGCATATGGATCTCATGGAGAAGTCTCCATACCACAGAAAGGCTTGGTCTAGGGTTTGAAAGTAAAACCCGTCGAACGCGCCGTCGCTAGATTGGACTAGCGAAAATAGGGAATTAGTCGGTGGATCCGAAGATGAACCTTCCTCACTTGGGTTGGTTGTCTTCTTCCTCTTAAAGGGGTTGAATCCCTTAGGTGTCATTTGTGCAAATAGAAGTAAATATGCACTAATTGAAAAGTGGAAAAAGATCCCAAAATCAAAGTATGTCGAAGAGAACGACGAACTGCGCACGAATCTAAAGTTTGGATTGATTTCACCACTTGGATTAGAAGATAGGGGGTGGTAAAAAGCTAGGGTTCGGGGTTCCTTCGCGGCTGCTGTTGCTGGTTATGATGTAGTTTAGAAGTAATGAGGAAGAAAGACTCACGGGTTCTGGTATATATAACCTGACACCCTCAACCGAACTCGGGCCGAATTCGGTCCGAAGTCTGGCCGAATTCGCCTGTGTTTGGTTTGAAATACTTTCTTTTTCATTGGCTCATTTCAAATATTTAATTCAAAGATTAGTAATTTCAACCTTCAATTAATATAATTAATATTATTTTATAGATTAAATATCATTTGTCACGACCCGCACCCACTGTTAGGGTACGAGAACGTAACAACGCCCAACCTACGCCGCAGTGTCGGCGGTAGAACGCTGTCCTAGGTCACATCATCTAACAATATAATGCTAAGCAGATACAGTCTCAATCACATTTAAGGTAGAGCATGATATGGTTAGATAAAACATAAAATCCAAAGAGATACGGGAGATAGAAGTCTAAGTGTCTAAGATACAAAAACCCAGAAATACATCTCAAAACTCAAATACAGTAATCCACAAAGTAAATACAACTCCAGACAAATGAAATAACTATCTAAACAACCTCTAAGGTGTCTCCTCTAGGCTAGCAGGCAACCTCCAAGCTATCTGTAAAATTTATCAACAGGTCCAGTCAGGACAGGAACGAGCACATCTCATCTAGAAAACCCAAGTAAATGACAGAGAACTATAAAGCAGTTATAGGCAGTTATATTGATGAAAATGGCAGTTTATATTTAGGTGATGGTAAGAAAGACAGATAAGGTGCAAGGAAAGTAAATAACTAAACAAGAGAAGAATCATAGCAATGAAGTCTGTAAAAATAGAACTAGCTGAACCAGGGTAATATGATATGAAGTCCAGACAACAATGTAGACCAGTGTAACTCCAATGTAAGTCCAGTACAAGATGAATCTAATACAAGATGAATCCAGTAAGGGACGATTCCAGTTATAGTGATCAATGATTCCAGGGTGAGTCCAGCCTATACTCTAACAGTGTGTTTTAAAATACCGAGATCGACATGTAAATGGCTGTGGGTAATCCGGCACACCTCTCACTGATCAGACGAGAGATGGCTATCATTCCAGTAGATTCTAGTAGGGGTGATTCCAGTAATGGGGTATGTCTACATGTCTTACACTAGTATTTCCCCTCCCAGCAAGTGAATCCAGAATTCCGACACACTGATTTAAGATGAGTCCAGCCAAAATATAATGATACCAGTAAATGATTCCAGCAGGTGATTCCAGTAATAGAAGCCGAAAATGATGATACCAGTAATAGAGGCCAGAAAATAAATGTGTGTCGTATACATGAATCTAATAATATTTACACGTGTTGTAATAGAGAATCGCATACAACTAACTAGAACTGAAATACAGTAATTGACAAATAAATGAGAGAACTATCAGAGAATGTACTCGCCTGATAACCTGAACAGCTGATAAGTATAGGGGGTCCAACTGAAGCCACAGAGTCCTATTTCACTACAAAAAAATTGATTTTCTGGGACCCCAAAAATCCGTCTTAAAAAGACCCAAATCAGTCCTAAATTGTGATTTGGGACGAATTTTAGGACGGTAAGTGACAGTGCTATTAGGGTGGCGTGGCAAAAAGTTTTAGGACCAAAAATGCCGTCCTAATTTGGTTTCAGGGTCGAAAAATGTAACCGTACCAAAAGAGTTTGAATTCTTACATCTTTACGACGGTTTACAAAACCGTCCCAAAATAAAAGAGTTTGTGACGAGTAACACCCGCCCTAAACAAATTTGCCAGCGTTACAAAAGAATGTCGTTTTTATCTAGGACAATTACATAACTGTCCCAAAAGTAACACTTATGAAATTAATGTCTGTATTTTTCAGCTATAAAACGTACAATTTAAATACACATAAATTCATATAATCATGGACGTTGTCAAGCTTGTCCTCAGATGTATCTCCAGGCATCAAAGCTCCAATACCAAAAAACTTAACAACATCAAGCATTCTTTACCATTAAGTAGAAGACAACAAAATTCATATATAACTATATATGTTCAATTGATAAACAACCATTTCCAAAATACATCCAAAACATTAAGCATCCTTAACCACCATTTCCAAAATACATCCAAAATACTACATCACCCACAGCAGCAGTTACAAAATGAATCCATTGTCTCCACCATTACATACAAAATGCTGAACCCATTAAGCATCCTTAACCACCTTTTCCAAAATAAATCTAAAACACTAAAAATCACCCACAATTCAGTTACAAAATGAACCCATTGTCTCCACCATTACACCATATTTTTAGTATTATCCAACATGAACCCAAAAATTAACCCAAACTTTTTATCATCACAAGATCGTCGCCCATCATTTTAGCATATCCAGAATGCTTTTGAAGGTCCTGCAAATGAAGATATGCCAATATATTAATTAGCAACCTGCTAACTATACATGAACAACCAGAAAAGAAAGACAAGTTCTTCCAAATTGTACATACTAGACCACATTAGTTTGTGAAGGTTTAAACAAATTGTACAAACCTACTAACCGTTCTTCCAAACTGTTCGTACCTGCGTACAAAAAAGTTGGAAAAAAACAATGTACAGAAAAAGCTTCAAGTGACAAAGGAATCTTCAAGTGAAAAAGGAAGTTTAAGTGAAGACGGAAAAAATTGGGAAACATTTTAAATGGGAAGTACAATTATTCTAGCAAGAATTACAGTAACAAGCTGGAAAAAACCAATGTAAAAGTTAAAATCAATAGACTGACACCACAAGGTGGTTTCGAGAGCAAGCCATTAAGGATGTCTCTTCCTCAGAAGGATAAATGACTTCCCAACCAGGGTTTTGCCTTAGGACGACATCTCTCAGTACTACCCATGGCCTTCACTGATTGGCCAATTACAACTAGGGGTAGCTGTAATCAAGTGCATGTAATATATGTATAAGGGTAGGGTCGGATACCATGTTCAGTCGCGCTTCAATAATTTAATAAGATACTGACTGTTGATGTATTCGAAAAAATGGTAAAATGAAAACATCACCTACTTGGTATCAATATGAATCTTAATATGAGGTTGGCTCGAACAACACAAGTTCTAATGCCTAAGAGTGGTTGTCAGGTGTTTCGAAAGCTTAATTGCTTTCGTTCAGTTATCTGATCAAACGGATAACTCAGTGTATCCAATACAACGATCTAGAACAGGGTTGATCCTATTATATCAAGAATTTCGAGAATATACCAACTATGACCGAGTTCATAAGGTACCTTGAGGAAGATACACATCAGTATTAACCTGACGTGTGCCGAGCAGAGTCTGATCCAACATCAGGATAATGAAGGGTCCGATTTGATTTCCCAATGTCCACCCAATACTCGGTTATCAGTAAAACCAATTACCGTACCGAGTATCCTCTGATACTTGTCGAATATCATATGACGTCAATCCTCTGACACTTGTCGAATATCAGTAAAACCAATTACCGTACCATTACCCTTAAATAAAGTTACAGCAGCACCTAAATTACTGTATCATAGTGTGATTGAACCCAGGAAATGCAGTGAACCTACATGAATTTGCAGTGGACGGGATCAAGGTGGACAGATGCAAGCTAACCTGGGGTTAGGATACCAAGACATCCCACACACAGGTTCAATGTTCTGAACTTGAAGTTCATTCTCCAAAATAAAGTTCAATGACTGAACTTGAAGTTTCAATTGTCTGAAATGAAGGTACATATCGGAATATCAAAACAGGGAACTGAACTCCTTAGTTCAGAAGGACTGTTTATAATGACCTGAACAAAATAATGGACTGATATATGTAGGTGATATGGACATTTAGAGACTGAATATAACTGTATAGTGTAAATCTGAGACTGAACATTTAGTCCAATAATTTGAACTTAAAACAAAACAATGGATACCTATCTAACATACTCTAAAATTCAGTGTAAAAAATAACTTGGCAATATGTAAAAAATATCACTGGTTTCGGAGTTTCCAGGGAAAAGGACACAGTGAAAACAGAAGCTAAAATTCAGTTCCGATACTGATACCGAGATTATGCAAAATTCAGACTATGCAAAATTCAGTCGAAAAGATTAGTCCAGAAAAGAAACCAATGTAATAAATACAAATTTTAACTTGAAAGAAAGGAAATGGAGAACCAAACATAAATTGCAGCCACGATAGAAAACCAAACATAAGAATCACAGAAAAAAACCAATGTAATAAGTTGATAGTTGGCAAATTACCTGGACGATGTACTGGATTGTTGAGAAAGTAGTTGAGCATTCAGGAACATGGCCACAACTTCATCTTTGAGCTCAGTCCTAAGCTCACTCTTGACCGCCTCAAGCTCTTTCTTGTTGAGAAAGTAGTCGGCATGCATTCATCGGACCGCAAGTTTTCTTCTGCCATGGGCTCTTTCTCGCAACCCATATTTTCTATCATGAATGAGAATCCCATTCCCTCTCGTACCATTGTTGTCATATCAGCACATTCATTTAATCCAGCATCACTTTCATCAACTGACATATCATCTCCTATATTATCGGTGTTATTACCCAAACCACCCAATAACTCCCCATGATATATCCAATCCATATAACTCCTTTCAAATCCATACATCTCTATATGAACCTCCACAGTCTGTCGATTATGATAAACACGATTTACACATCTACTACATGGGCAATAAATATGGACCGTATCAGCATTCTTAGTTCTATATGCAAATTTAAGAAATGCTTCGACCCCATCCTTGTATGCCTTTGAATTCCAATCATGTGATCCAATCCAACGCTTATCCATATCAATTTCCAAAAGACAATTATCACCTAGCACCATCCAAAATATATATCATGCAAAGAATATACTTTCTAACAAATTAGAGTTAAAATTCTTATGCAATATATCAAGTAAAGACAAATTTAATAATAGAGCAAACACTTATTGGTAGCCATGTACTAATGTGCCCAATAAGAAGAAATAATAAGCATATAGATAACCAATTGATTATGACAATTACTAGCTAGAAAAAGGAAATTAATATACTACCAAGGTTGATTATGACTTACTGACATGGAACTAACACATGGCACAAATAACCAATTTCAACTGAAAAGCTCAAGCATGATTCACAAATGTTGATTTTCAACAAACTAAAATCTACAAAGAACATAGCCAGGTTCAAATTCATCTCCATTTATAACATGTTTAACATCAATCCAGAATGGGCATGCAAATGTGTCCCAATTTTTTTAAAAAAACCCATTTTTTACAAATAATCACAGTAATTCCTACATGAACGCATAATCACAATAATTTGACAAATTAAAATCTACAAACAACATAGCCAGGTTCAAACTCATGTTCCTATCCATGCAAATGTGTCCCAATTTTTCACAAGAAAACCCAATTTTTCACAAATCATCACAATAATTCCTACATGAACGCATAAACGCAATAATTTGACAAATTAAAATCTATAAAGAACATAGCCAGGTTCAAACTCATGTTTCTGTCCATGCAAATGTGTCTAGACCTGTCAAGTCAGCCGGGCCGGCCCGACACTGAATTTGGGTGGGCCGGGCTCGGGCCTCTTCGACCCATGAACTATAGCGGGCCGGGCCGGGCCGGGCCAAGAGTGAAAAATCTCAGCCCAGTCCGGCACGTGACCCACGACATGAGGACTGGCTGACATGTACCCACAAAAAAAGCCAAACTAAGCATGTACCCACAAACAACACAGTCACCGTTCACCGCCCGTCATGAAGACTGGCTGGCATATACCCACAAAAGAAGCCAAACTAAGCACAGCAAAGAAAAAAGCAAAGCCAAGCAAAGCACAAATTGCTTGGCCAAAGCCAAGCACAGCACAAATTGCTTGTGCTAAAGCCAAGCATAACACACATTGACAAACAAATGATAAGCAGTGTTTGGGGTTCGGGCCGGGCCGGGCTGGGATGGGCCAGCCCAATTGACAGGTCTAAATGTGGCCCAATTTTTCACCAAAAAATCTATGTTTTCACAAATATTCACAAATTAACGACAATGTGCACATATTGTGGTGTTCTAACATATTTTTGCCACCAAATAATTTTCTCAATAAACTGATATACTTCATAAACCGAAATCTTCCCAAAAGAAAAATAATCACCTAAATAACTGATGCTTAAAACTAAGACAAAAACATGCAGCCGGGAATAGTGTCACATGTAAATAATTATGAAAAATTGGTACATAATCCTAAAAAAAATCTTGGTAAATAATCCTGTATAAACAGTGTCACATGTAATTAAATTCGAGCAAAAAATTGGTAAATAACTCTTATTAGAAATGTCAGTACGTTTGATGTATATGAAAAGACCACAAGGATACTAAGCACCATTAACTAGAGATGGTCGCAACCACTGCCAGTTAGTTTAACAAAAGTTATTTGCTACAGACACACACACACATATATGCACATATACACACATATCCAAGAGAATAACCTGTAAGGCACAAATATATATATATACACACATGTTTTACACATTGAAATCTGCAGAAGTCAGGGAAAAAGTATGAGTTGCGTAGGATAATGAAAAAAGAAGAAGTGATGGGTGCCTCAAAATTGTCAATCTTGATGATATGTGCAAACCATTCTCCACTGCCAGAGAACAAAGTAGCAATGATGAACAGTATCACTAGAGTATGACTGAACATTAATTGTCATTGATAAATAGTGATGACAGAAGTCAATTCATGTATATGGACAAGTAATCAATTTCAAGCAAATGTTGATAAAAAAATTGGTAAATAATCTAGGACAAAATAACATGCAGCCATGTAAACTGTGTACAACACTCATATTTCTAGCAAAAATTTGAGTCAAGTGTAAAACACTCAAATCTCAAGCAAATAATCTAGGACAAAATTACATGCAGCCGTGTAAACAGTGTGAAACACTCAAATTTTAAGCAAAATTTCAGTAAACAGTGTAAAACCCTCAAATTTTAAGCAAATAATCTACGACAAAATTACATGCAGCCGTGTAAACAGTGTGAAACACTCAAATATTAAGCAAAATTTCAGTAAACAGTGTACAACCCTCAAATTTTAAGCAAATAATCTATGACAAAATTACATGCAGCCGTGTAATCAGTGTGAAACACTCAAATTTTAAGCAAAGTTTCAGTAAACAGTGTAAAACCCTAAAATTTTAAGCAAATAATCTACGACAAAATTACATGCAGCCGTGTAAATAATGTGAAACACTCAAATTTTAAGCAAAATTTCAGTAAACAGTGTACAACCCTCTAATTTTAAGCAAATAATCTACGTCAAAATTACATGCAGCCGTGTAAACAGTGTGAAACACTCAAATTTTAAGCAAAATTTCAGTAAACAGTGTACAACCCTCTAATTTTAAGCAAATAATCTACGTCAAAATTACATGCAGCCGTGTAAACAGTGTAAAATACTCAAATTTTAACCAAAATTTCAGTAAACAGTGTACAACCCTCAAATTTTAAGCAAACAATCTACGACAAAATTACATGCAGCCGTGTAAACAGTGTAAAACACTCAAATATCAAGGAAAAATTGAGTAAACGGTGTAAATAGTGCAAACAATCTAGGATAAAATAACATGCATCTAAATATTAGGGAAAGACTAAAATATTTTGGTAAAAAATTCTAAAGATTGGGGGAAGTATACCAAGCAGCAGCAATGGAGCACCTAGGGTTGGAAGATCGGACGGAGAGAGAGCAATGGTCGGGGAGAGAGAGAGAGCAGCAACACTAGAGCACCAGGTCGGAACAATGGTCGGAGAGAAAAAAGAGCAGCAAGGATCACCTAGGTCGGAGGGAGAGAGAGCAGTTCTCTCGCCATTTTTGATCGGAAAGAGAGAGGAAGAGAAAATTTTTTGATCCGAAAGAGAGAGAAGTCCTATCGACTATAGGAAATAGGTTTTGGGATGGATGGTCTGGATTAATCCAGACGATCGGATGGTTACTATGGAAACACGTGGGGGTAAACTTTCCCCCCAAATAGTTTGGCAATTAGCTGCCACACGTGTGGTATTCCCGCCAACATAATTGGGACGAAAATATGTATTATTTGGAACAGAAATTTTCATCAGTCCCAAATAGTGATCCATTTTCACAATCTGTTCCAAAAAAAAGCAACATTTTGTAACTAAAAATATAGCCGTCCCTAGAATTATACTTTTAGGACTTTTTAGACTAGTGTTCCTTATAGTGTCGTCCCAAAAAGACACTTTTTTTGTAGTGTTTAAAGCAACACAGGTTACAAGGTGTCTGGCTCCTAATTAGAACAGCACAAGTCACAACATGTCCAGAAGGGTAATATAAAGCACTACAATGCATTCTACATGAATCTAGGTCAAACTAGACTAAAGTCAACCCTTGGTCAACTCTGGTCAACTGTACTAGTCAAACTAGGTCATGTCCTAACCCAGTAAGTCTTACTAGGCCTAACCAAGACTATCCTAGCAAGCACACATCAATACAAGGCTATACAAGCCAACATACACCCAACTCTATATAGCATACAATTATTCAATACTCAAATAGGCAAGAATTCACATTGGATATACACTAGGTAATCTATTACTTTAAGCTATATATGTCTACACATATATACACATGCATATATTGGTATTCAACATTAGGTCTATAATCATGGCATTTCAAATGGTTATATAAACTTATATATTACAACACAATATGCTAACATATATATAATATACATACATAGCTAAGTTAACTATATTCATAAATACTTATTTAAGAGGCTATGTGTGTGTATGTGAACATGGCAAAGGGGCAAGTGAGGGTTAGATGGGCATACATAGTGTATACATATCAAAGAGTGTCAAAGTGTAAGTGAACAATGTGTCAAGTGTGATAGTGTCAACATAGTGTAAGGGGGTACATGAGGTAATATAGGATTTGTGTTAACATAGAACATTATATCTCATTAACTTGTATATTGCATATATTACATCTATTATTATATTACATTTATGCTTGCATTCATTCATCATTCATTATTCTCTTGCACCGCTATATGCACCATACATTACATACTATGGAACCTACATATTCATTACAAGCCATACTTATACATGCTTACATTAGATAGGATACTTACACCTCATACATCATTTATTTACCCATTTACTCATGCTTGTATTCTTTATTTAATTACATAATGTATATATATTAACATGGGTTAAAATAAAATAAAATATTATATTACACACAAGGGTGCACAAAATGCATATGCCGAATAGTAACTTCTACTAATAATCAATACTGTACCATCTCAGCATGAATTAAAATTTAGGATTAAAGTATGTTATAGATCTATGTGTTAGCTTTCCAAAACTTTAAACGGATCGCGTTTTCGTTTCCGGAAACTCCCGGAATCGCGAAAACACCGAGAACACGTTTGTCTTTCGTACAGCTGACACTCAAATAATTCTCCAAAAAGTTACAGAAAGAAATAGGCCTATTAATACATGTTTTTGGAAAGCTAACTTCAATACGCTTCTTTAAAAAAAAACGGGAGATTAAACCGAGCTTTGAGCTAGAAGTTATGGCATTTCTAAGTTAGGGCTGAAATTAAAAACGTGGATAAAAATCATGACGGATTTAGGTAGTTTGAGACAAAAGAACACAAGTACATAACATAATATATCAAGAACTCACTCTCTACACTAATATGTATATATGAGACACTATAGAACACATCTCCAATACAAAAATATGAGATTAAACATGTAATAATTCATTCATACATAACAACAACACATAGTGTGTCCAAATTTGAGATTTTCCCACATGGACACAACCACAACACAAATGACACTCCTATGACCTCGAAATGGACACGAAATGGACACAAATGGAGATACAACTATGGGGTCATTCTTATGGATTCAAAATAGACCTATATGCATGAGAAAATGAAAAGGAGAAGGGATTTATACCTCCCGGTAGATCGAATCGAAGAAAAGCCTTTTGGAGCGACACCGACACGTAGAGATTCCAAAAGGACACGAACGAGCTCCGAATCCTCCCAAACTTGGGTAGCTTCCTTCTTGGCTAGAATGGAGAAGGAAATAAGAAGATTTGGTGGTGAAATGGAATGATTTGGTGGAGAAATTGCTAGGGATTGCTCTCTAGGAATTTGGGGAAGAACAAGAGAGAGAGTGTGGATGAGAATAATGAAATGAACTTGAGCCTATTCTCTCCCAAAGTGGCTGGCCATATGGGGCTATTTGTCCTATTATGGTAAGGTCCAAAATGCCCCCACTAACCTATTCTATGAGTATTAGAAAAGGGCTAATTGGTTGGGGCTAAATTAGTCATTCTAAAGTCTTTAATCACACTAACCTTATCCATAATAATTAGTCTAACCTCTAACTAAAATATTTCTATCATGTGGACTAAAATTAATATCATATGGGCCATGCTTAACTAGTGTGTGGGTCCCACTAGAGTCAAACTACCCCCGGGTCCCCGTTTCAAGTCGGATTGAGTTGAAATTCGAACCCGACTCAAATAACCCCAAAACAATATCATAAATAATAAAATAATATTAAAATAATTCAAAGAGGTCAAATGCAAAAATATTCTTAGGCCAAAAATGACATTAAAATATCATAATCACATGGTTAGGCTCTAGGTCAAACAGTCTCTAGGGTTTCACTAGCAAAACGTCAAAACCACAAGTCATTGATTTATATAATTTTAAAATGATTTAAAATCACCAAAAATTATATCATAAATTAAATATTATTATTAAAATATTTATAAATATGAAATTTCAAAATTATCCTTATTTGGAAAACTGGGTGCTACAACTCTACCCACCTTAGAAAAATTTCGTCCTCGAAATTAAAATGTCCATACTCCCTCTAGGTCAAACCCCCACAATCAAAGTCCCAGATTAAAACAAATCATGTGATCAAAAGGACGACATACAGGGTCATGGCATACGGTGGTAGTGAAAGTCTCATCTAGGTATACTAGTCATGCTAACCGAAACGGTCATAGGGTATCAAAACATACAAGCAATTTAGGGTGCTAAACTAGAGAAGTTACAGAAACAACAAACCATCAAAACTGTAAGGCGGTCTACCATCCTATATGAAACTGGTACTTATCAAAACAAAATAAAGGCAACTACCAATTATCTGAAAAAGGGTACAGAAAATCAAATTCAAAAATTAAGAAATTGAAAATCACTTGCATTGAAATCCAAATCACAATATATATATACAGAGAGAGCGTTAGAGAGGAAAAACTAGCATTATGTAATGTTATGTGGTTTGTGTGTGTATGGGTGTATGTGAAATATACATGAAATTGTATATGAGCTATCCTGTTACACTACTCATGGCATATGGGTTAACAACCTACAATACACAACCTATTTAATCATAACATGCATGGCTAACCATAAACATCTATAAGAGGTAGAGATTTAGTTATGTATATACATATATTATAACATGTATGCCTAAGCTCTATATATATATCTATACAAGTATGTGATCATAACATAGAGAGGAAAGGTTAGGTTACATGACAGCGTATACTAAGTTAGGGTGTGTGTGTGTCCTTGTACAGGGTTATAGCTTAGTATTGAAAGGTTAAACCCAGTTTTAGTTCAGCATTTACATACAAAATCTGAAAATAAGCTAACATTTAAACCAGTATAATATTAACATAATGCAGTCTCAGATTTTACAAATTTAACATAACTTAACCAATTTCTCTAAAAATTGAAACTCTGCAGATATCATACATGTGCAGTTATGTAGACAAAACTAATAACATGAAATTTATATTTAAATTACGAATTTAAACTGGAAAAGTAGAAAACCAGAAATATTGGGGTTTTGAAAATTTTAACATTAACAACATATTAATATGTATTTAGATTGGTAGAAAATCAAGTGTAGCATGCATACGTATCAGGCTAGTGTCCACTATGTAAATATACTCATATATTCTCATGTCCCAAAAAAAAATTAATTCTACGTTAAGACCAACATTTAGATTCCTACCAAGATCGCAAAATAGGTGATTGACGAAATCAAGGCAGTTTTATTATTATTATTCAATACTAGAATAATAGCAAGAAGGAAATAACGATAAAAGCTGTTTGCTTATTTGCCTAAAAGAAGGAACCATTTTGAAACCAGAGCAAAATATCAAATCCAAGATAAAGTCTAGCAAAATCATCGATTCATTGTATTAAGAAGAAACTCATAGCAAGAAGTTACACAAGCTACTCCTAAGTTAAATAATTAGAAGCAAAACAAATAATAATTCTTTTTAAAGGACTGCATCAAAGTAGAGAAAACATGCTTGAAAATATTTAAGGTACAATCTGATAATCATATGCGTCTATCCAAAATCATGGTACTCTAAATCCCCGTCATACTAGTAAGCAAGGCTACGATAATCACAGAGTCCTTGACTTATGCACATACCTCTAGAATCGTGGTATTTAATATTTTTGCGGTGCCGCTAGCTTGGCTGCGAAAACATTAAATTCCCACACCCGAGAATTATATCCAGAGTCAGACTATATGTCCTCATCATGCTGGCTAATGTGACTATAGAAGACTAGATTCCATAACATAGATGACCTAGCCCATATAATTTTATCTTGTCAAAAAAAATTAAATTAAATCAACAATGAATACCCATAAATCAAATCAAATTTATCAACGAACTTCAAAATTCAAAATGAACAAGAATTCATCAAAATATAACTCGAATGCAACAACTATCATCAAGATTCAAAATTCGACAATCATTCATCAAAATCAATGAATACAACTCAAATTCAACCATAATCCATCAAAATCAAATTTAACAATAGTAAGTAAAAATAAATCAAATCAAGGGAAAAAAGAGTTCTCAAATCGAAGTTAAAATAAGATTCTCAAGGGTCGTTCTGGAAATCTCTCAAGGGTTCCTAACTGTGATTGAGTACCATCAAGATATATCCTATTCCTACTGCAGGCTGTAGTGGTACTCAAGTTCGAATACCACTACATAAACTCGACCTGCATGGGCCACTACTAAAAATGTGTCACGACCCGCACCCACTGTTAGGGTACGAGAAAGTAACAACGCCCAGCCTACGCCGCAGTATCGGCGGTAGAACGCTGTCCTAGGTCACATCATCTAACAATATAATGCTAAGCAGATACAGTCTCAATTACATTTAAGGTAGAGCATGATAAGGTTAGATAAAACATAAAATCCAAAGAGATACGGGAGATAGAAGTCTAAGTGTCTAAGATACAAAAACCCAGAAATATATCTTAAAACTCAAATACAGTAATCCACAAAGTAAATACAACTCCAGACAAATGAAATAACTATCTAAACAACCTCTAAGGTGTCTCCTCTAGGCTAGCAGGCAACCTCCAAGCTATCTGTAAAATTTATCAACAGGTCCAGTCAGGACAGGAACGAGCACATCTCATCTAGAAAACCCAAGTAAATGACAGAGAACTATAAAGCAGTTATAGGCAGTTGTATTGATGAAAATGGCAGTTTATATTCAGGTGATGGTAAGAAAGACGGATAAGGTGCAAGGAAAGTAAATAACTAAATAAGAGAAGAATCATAGCAATGAAGTCTGTAAAAATAGAACTAGCTGAACCAGGGTAATATGATATGAAGTCTAGACAACAATGTAGACCAGTGTAACTCCAATGTAAGTCCAGTACAAGATGAATCTAATACAAGATGAATCTAGTAAGGAACGATTCCAGTTATAGTGATCAATGATTCCAGGGTGAGTCCAGCCTATACTCTAACAGTGTGTTTTAAAATACTGAGATCGACATGTAAATGGTTGTGGGTAATCCGGCAAACTTCTCACTGATCAGGCGAGAGATGGCTATCTTTCCAGTAGATTCCAGTAGGGGTGATTCCAGTAATGGGGTACGTCTACATGTCTTACTCTAGTATTTCCTCTCCCAGCAAGTGAATCCAGAATTTCGACACAATGATTCAAGATGAGTCCAGCCAAAATATAATGATACCAGTAAATGATTCCAGTAAATGATTCCAGCAGGTGATTCCAGTAATAGAAGCCGAAAATAAGGATACCAGTAATAGAGGCCATAAAATAAATGTGTGTCGTATACATGAATCCAGTAATATCCACACGTGTTGTAACAGAGAATCACATACAACTAACTAGAACTGAAATACAGTAATTGACAAATAAATGAGAGAACTATCAGAAAATGTACTCGCCTGATAACCTGAACATCTGATAAGTATAGGGGGTCCAACTGAAGCCACAGAGTCCTATTTAAAGCAACACAGGTTACAAGGTGTCTGGCTCCTAATTAGAACAGCACGAGTCACAACATGTCCAGAAGGGTAATATAAAGTACTACAATACATTCTACATGAATCTAGGTCAAACTAGGCCAAAGTCAACCCTTGGTCAACTCTGGTCAACTGCTGTCACTCCCCGATCCTGGAATACGTATTTTAATACGTAAACCGATAAACCATATTTATCTTGTATTTATACTATATTTATTATGTTGTCTTTCTTCATGCATTTCCCAAAAATATTCGACAAAATATTATTTCCTAATTTATTTTCTGCATTTGGGCCTACAGTTCTGGCTCATTTGGGGTAACCTATTCTTGGTTCACCAATGGTTCATCATGAACCCATGGGTCCAAGATATATATATATATATAACTCATTCTCTCTCCTCTCATTTACTTCCTCTCATTTATTTCCTCCACCAACCAAATATTTCTTCCATCAACCAAGGCAAGTACCAACTTGCTCAAGAGATGGATCCATAAATGTTGTTGATGTTTTCTTACAAAATTATTTGTCAAAATATGTTCTTCTCCTTATTCTATACTAGCTTAGAACTTGAAGTTTTCCATTTTGAAGCTTTAATCTTTGTAGATCTAGGTTTTAACCATTTTCGGATTTTCTTGGTTTTGATCTAGCAAACTTCATTATTTTCAAGTTTTGATGGTTCCATGTTGTAGAGAATTTTGTTCTACCCCATTTTGACCTAAGGAAGTTCCGATTTGGGCTCCGGATGAAGGTTTTGTGTAGTTTGGAAGCCATGGTTGCTTGGCTCCTCTTCTCGGACAAGTGGAGAAGAAGAGCAGTACTTGACCGCATGAATCTTCATGCGGCAAGCCTCTGGCCGTATGGCCTTTCCAGCCGCATGAGACTCGTTCGAGCTCAGCCGCATGGAAAGTCCTTCCAGCCGCATAAGACTTGCTTGAGTACTTGACCGCATGAATCTTCATGCGACAAGTAATTGAGCCGCATAGCCTTGTTCAGACTCAGCCGCATGAGCCCCTGTCGCATGGACTTCATGCGGCTAGCCTTCGCAGCCGCATGAGTTCTTTTGTACCCAGCCGCATATGCGCTACTGTTTTTGGGCCGCATAAAGCTCATCCATCATCCAGCCGCATATGTATCGCCCATGCTCAGCCGCATAGGACTTCGTCTGATCGTAGCCGCATATGCTGTTGAACCCCGGCCGCCTGGCGATTGCTCCCTTCGCAGCCGCATAAGCTGACACCCCTTCGTCCGCATGAACCCGTCTTTCCAGCCGCATGTGCCTTGGGCTTCCTTAGCCGCATGAGCGTGCAGTTCCAGCCGCATGAACCTGTGTTGACCTAGCCGCATGGACTCACTCCCCTTGAGCCGCATGGACTTTTGTGCACTAATGTGACCCCGGAGAACAAAGTGCTCCTACCTGATACATGTACCTGAATGTCCCAGTTCTTGTTCATGCTCGACAAATGACTCGTAACTCCACGTGGCGTATTTGCAATGATGCATTACACTAAGGAGGATAGAACATGTTGACATACTGATTGACATGAATCCTCTTTGGGGTACTCGTACTAAGGTACGACTTTAGGAGAATAATCATGCAGGCCACAGCATGAAAGTCCAAGATTTCACCTAGGGATAAATTAGACAACTAAATATACTAGATGCATGGGGAGGGCAAAATCCCGAGATCGTGTTACACCAGCCGCCTTGAGATACTGTCTTGACGCGTCGGCTGGTCTCCACGGATACTGTGTCACCTGCAACGAGTGGATGACTGTATCCGATTAATTCCTGCTATATATTATATGTTTTAGCAAGGTGGCCTTACGAGGGACCTGTGCTCAATCATTCCTGTCTACGCGAACCCCTGGGTTGGCTAGCCTTGCTGGAAAGATACGATCTGAGGATTTTCTATTAACATGATGCGAGGATAACCTCGTCCCACTAGAAACTCGTAGACTTGATTGGCCGTGAAAATGACTTGATTGTACCTTATTACCTTCCGTGAATAACTGAGGGAAGCGGACTGTCATGGCACGTGATCTAACCCATGTTCTTGTTTGATTGTTGGATTGGTTATCGTACTATGACAGGCTGTGGACCGAAGTTATGAACGGAAGACTTATTCCGGTTGTGAAGTGCTACTTCTGTGAATGACTGAGGAACATGGTCTATCATGGTACATGATCCAACCCATGTTCTTGTTTGATTGTTGGGTTGGTTATTGTGCTGCGATAGGCTATCGACCGAAGTCACGATCAGGAGATTTTATTGTTTATACCCTTTAACTTATGCGAAAGTTATAGAGTACGACGCGTCCCGACTCCATGCAGCACCTTTTGTCCTTGTTTGGTTGTAAGGGTGCCATATGGGTTCGAGGATGTGGCATTACCCTATAATGGTAGCATAAGTATTACTACTATCAATCATTGTATTAACTGGGTTTTTAATCTTAACTCTTGTGCCCCTTTGGCAGTACTTGCTATTCGGGGCTGACCCCGCTGGTTTTGTTTGGCCAGATCCCGTAGCAGAGCCTGAGGACACGATCTTCCTCCCTGACATCCATGGTGCATACTAGGAGCATGGCAATTCGGGGACTCGAGTGGGTTTCTTCTCCACCACTCCTGCTTATACTTTTACGACGTTTAGCCACCGGTACCTGTTAGCCGGATTACTTGATATTTTGTGTCAGTATATAATTGTAATTAAATAGACTGCAGCTGTGTATAATTTTGTACTCCTGACTCTCCGAGATAGCTAAATTATGAAGCTAGTCTCTCATGATCATTTTGATGAAGCGTCGGGGACGCCTTACTGCTTTATCTTTAATGTTCATCTATTTGCTGATGTGGTTTGATTGATTGAGACATAGAACTCTGTGGGACCATAGGAGACTTGATTGTAGCATGTACCCCCTAGTCTCTCGACAGCCACGATCGTCGTATGACGTTACGTACCTCATATGGTGTAGCTGGCCTAGTCCGTCTCCGTATTTCGGTACTGGAGCGTGACAACTGCACTAGTCAAACTAGGTCATGTCCTAACCCAGTAAGTCTTACTAGGCCTAACCAAGACTATCCTAGCAAGCACACATCAATACAAGGCTATACAAGCCAACATACACCCAACTCTATATAGCATGCAATTATTCAATACTCAAATAGGCAAGAATTCACATTGGATATACACTAGGTAATCTATTACTTTAAGCTATATATGTCTACACATATATACACATGCATATATTGGTATTCAACATTAGGTCTATAATCATGGCATTTCAAATGGTTATATAAACTTATATATTACAACACAATATGCTAACATATATATAATATACATACATAGCTAAGTTAACTATATTCATAAATACTTATTTAAGAGGCTATGTGTGTGTATGTGAACATGGCAAAGGGGCAAGTGAGGGTTAAATGGGCATACATAGTGTATACATATCAAAGAGTGTCAAAGTGTAAGTGAACAATGTGTCAAGTGTGATAGTGTCAACATAGTGTAAGGGGGTACATGAGGTAATATAGGATTTGTATTAACATAGAACATTACATCTCATTAACTTGTATATTGCATACATTACATCTATTATTACATTACATTCATGCTTGCATTCATTCATCATTCATTATTCTCTTGCACCACTATATGTACCATACATTATATACTATGGAACCTACATATCCATTACAAGCCATACTTATACATGCTTACATTAGATAGGATACTTACACCTCATATATCATTTATTTAACCATTTACTCATGCTTGTATTCTCTATTTAATTACATAATGTATATACATTAACATGGGTTAAAATCAAATAGAATATTATATTACACACAAGGGTGCACAAAATACATATGCCGAATAGTAACTCCTACTAATAATCAATACTGTACCATCTCAGCATGAATTAAAATTTAGGATTAAAGTATGTTATAGATCTATGTGTTAGCTTTCCGAAACTTTAAACGGATCGCGTTTTCGTTTCCGAAAACTCCCGGAATCGTGAAAACACCGAGAACGCATTTGTCTTTCGTACAGCTGACACTCAAATAATTCTCCAAAAAGTTATAGAAAGAATTAGGCCTATTAATACATGTTTTTGGAAAGCTAACTTCAATACGCTTCTTTTAAAAAAAACGGAATATTAAACCGAGCTTTGAGGTAGAAGTTATGACATTTCTAAGTTAGGGCTGAAATTAAAAACGTGGATAAAAATCATGACGGATTTAGGTAGTTTGAGACAAAAGAACACAAGTATATAACATAATATATCAAGAACTCACTCTCTATACTAATATGTTTATATGAGACACTATAGAACAAATCTCCAATACAAAAATATGAGATTAAATATGTAATAATTCATTCATACATAACAACAACACATAGTGTGTCCAAATTTGGGATTTTCCCACATGGACACAACCACAACACAAAGGACACTCCTATGACCTCCAAATGGACACGAAATGGACACAAATGGAGATACAACTATGGGGTCATTCCTATGGGTTCAAAATAGACCTATATGCATGAGGAAATGAAAAGGAGAAGGGATTTATACCTCCCGGTAGATCGAATCGAAGAAAAGCCTTCCCGGAGCGACACCGACACGTAGAGATTCCAAAAGGACACGAACGAGCTCCGAATCCTCCCAAACTTGGGTAGCTTCCTCCTTGGCTAGAATGGAGAAGGAAAGAAGAAGATTTGGTGGTGAAATGGAATGATTGGTGGAGAAATTGCTAGGGATTGCTCTCTAGGAATTTGGGGAAGAACAAGAGAGAGAGTGTGGATGAGAATAATGAAATGAACTTGAGCCTATCCTCTCCCAAAGTGGCTGGCCATATGGGGCTATTTGTCCTATTATGGTAAGGTCCAAAATGCCCCCACTAACCTATTCTATGAGTATTAGGAAAGGGCTAATTGGTTGGGGCCAAATTAGTTATTCTAAAGTCTCTAATCACACTAACCTTATCCATAATAATTAGTCTAACCTCTAACTAAAATATTTCTATCATGTAGACTAAAATTAATATCATGTGGGCCATGACTAACTAGTGTGTGGGTCCCACTAGAGTCAAACTACCCCCGGGTTCCCGTTTCAAGTCGGATTGAGTTAAAATTCGAATCCGACTCAAATAACCCCAAAACAATATCATAAATAATAAAATAATATTAAAATAATTCAAAGAGGTCAAATGCAAAAATATCCTTAGGCCAAAAATGACATTAAAATATCATAATCACATGGTTAGGCTCTAGGTCAAACAGTCTCTAGGGTTTCACTAGCAAAACGTCAAAACCACAAGTCATTGATTTAAATAATTTTAAAATGATTTAAAATCACCAAAAATCATATCATGAATTAAATATTATTATTAAAATAATTATAAACACAAAATTTTAAAATTATCCTCATTTGGGAAACTGGGTGCTACATTATTACACAACGACTGTTTCAGATTAGCTGTAGGAGTACTGTCCCAGCTGGCGGAGGTTCACCGGGGAACACTTAAGTACCTCTTCGCTTCAACCGTAGTTGTGGTGACAGACAGACTCTTTATTGGCTTTTCTCTAACACAGTTTTTGCATATTGAAATAAAATCATAAAATAAAATTAATTAATATTATTGACGTCCAAAATTCCTAATTCTCGACGTAAATAATTGAAACGATCTTCTGCTAGAGATTTTGTGAAAATGTCAGCTAATTGATTCTCAGTATTTATGTATACAAGGTTAATATCTCTATTTTGATGATGATCTCTAAGAAAATGATGTCTAATCTCGATATGTTTTGTACGAGAATGACATACAGGATTCTTAGTCAAATTAATAGTGCTCGTGTTATCACATAAAATGGGAATATGTGTATAAAATAAATCATAGTCTTCCAAGGTTTGTTTCATCCACAAACTTTGAGCACAACAACGTCCTACGGCGATATACTCAGCCTCTGTTGTTGATAGGGCTACAGAATTTTACTTTTTACTAAACCATGAGACTAAAGCTTTGCCTAAGAAATGACATGTGCCACTGGTACTTTTTCTATCAACTTTGCATCCAGCAAAATTTGCATCCGAATAACCAGTAAGGTCAAAGGACTTAGTTTTGGGATACCACAAGCCAACAGAAGAAGTGCCCTTAAGGTATCGAAAGATACGCTTAACTGCGCACAGATGTGATTCCTTTGGATTAGCTTGAAAACGTGCACACAGGCAAACACTAAACATTATATCTGGACGACTAGTAGTTAAATAAAGTAAACTACCGATCACACCTCGATACTTACGTGTGTCGACCGGCTTGCCTTGTTTATCAATATCAAGCTTTGTTGAAGTTGCCATCGGAGTGCCAATAGGTTTGACATTGTCCAGGTCAAACTTCTTTAGCAAATCTTCTGTGTATTTGGCTTGATTTATGAATGTCCCATTGTCAGTTTGTTTAATTTGCAGTCCGAAAAAGAATTTCAGCTCTCCCATCATGCTCATCTCAAACTCATTCTGCATACACTTAGAAAATTCTTGACACAGAGATTCATCAGTAGATCCAAATATGATATCATCTACATAGACTTGTATTAAAAGAAGCTTACCATTAAAGGAATAAAAAGGGTAGTGTCAACCTTGCCTTTTGAAAAACCGTTGTCAAGTAGGAAAGAGCTTAGTCGATCATACCAAGCACGAGGGGCTTGTTTCAAACTGTACAAAGCTTTCTTCAACTTGAAAACATGATCAGGGTTTTTAAAATCTGTGAAACCTGGAGGTTGTGCTACAAAAACAACTTCTTTTATAAAACCATTTAAAAATGCACTCTTGACATCCATTTAAAATAATTTGAAATCATGAAAACATGCAAATATACATAACATGCGAATGGATTCTAATCTCGCAACTGGGGCATAAGTCTCATCGTAGTCGATACCTTCTTCTTGATTGTATCATTGAGCTACGAGTCGAGCCTTATTACGAGTCACTAAACTATTCTCATTCAGTTTATTTCGGAATATCCAACGGGTGCCAATGACCAGACGATCCATAGGCTTGGGAACAAGTTTCCAAACTTGATTCCGTTCAAATTAGTTTAATTCCTCTTGCATAGCATCTATCCAAAAGCTATCACTACATGCTTCATCAATAGTTTTGGGTTCTAGCTATGAAATAAATGTAATACTAGAAACAATATCTCTACTGGATGTACGAGTACTTACACCTTTGGTAATGTCACCAATTACCAAATCCTTTGGATGATCAGCCGTAAATTTTAATCTTTTCGGCAGACTCTGAAGGTAGCTGGTTACTGAATCTTCTCTAGGAGGATCAGCTAGTGCCGAGCTTGGTTGAGAATCAGCTGTTGTTGAGCTTGGTACAGTTGGATCTTCGTCATTGTCATCGATAGTCATTTGATTTAGTTCATCAAAAGTGACGTTGATTGACTCTTTGATGATCATGGTTCGTTTGTTGAAGACTCTGTATCCTTTGCTCTTGGCCGCATAACCTAAAATATACCTTCATCGGCTTTTTCGTCAAACTTTCCCAAATTATCTTTAGTATTAAGAATAAAGCATTTACAACCAAATATTCTAAAATATGAAACAGATGGAATTCTATCAAACCATAACTCAAATGGAGTCTTCTTCGATTTGGGTCGAATTAGAACTCTATTGAGAATAAAGCAAGCTGTATTGACAGCTTCAGCCCAGAAATATTTGGGTAGACTAAACTGATTTAACATCAATCTGGCCATTTCGGATAGAGTTCTGTTCTTACGTTCCACAACTCCATTTTGTTGTAGAGTCCTAGGGAAGGAGAACTCGTGTACAAAGTCGTGTGTGTCACAAAATTGCTCAAACTCTGCATTCTCGAATTCGCCACCATGATCGCTTCTTATACGAGTGATCATGTAACCTTTTTTATTCTGAACTTTCTTGTAAAAGGCGACAAATTCGGATAATGCATCATTCTTACGTGTCAAGAAGTATACCCACGTGTATCTAGAGAAATCATCTACAATTACGAAAGCATAAAGCTTACCTTCGAGGCTAGTAACTCTGCTAGGACCAAATAAGTCCATATGAAGCAATTGTAGAGGTCTAGTAGTACATACTGTGTTTACTGACTTGAATGTGGATCTGGTAGCTTTGTTCTTTTCATATTGGCTGTATACCGAATCCTTCTTGAATGTAATGTCCGGTAAACCGCGTACTAGCTTCTTTGTGGATAATCTTGATATTGTGTCCATATTTGCGTGACCGAGTCTCATATGCCACAGATGACTCTCATCACTTTTAGCCATTAAGCATCTACCTGAAATGTTAGTTTCTTCCAACAAATAGAAAACATATATGTTGTCTTTCCTGATACCTTCAAAGATAGTACTACCAGTTGAGCTATCAACTATAGTACATTTGTCTTTGCCAAAGTTGATACCATAACCATGATCAGCCAAATGACTTACGCTGAGTAGATTATGTTTCAACTCGGTAACCAGACAGACATCTTTAATAACAGGATAGGGAGACTTACCAACATCACCGATACCAATAATATACCCTTTCAAGTTATTACCGAAGGAAACATAGCCTTCCTTCTTTTTCTTCGACACTGTTGCAAATAGTATAGCGTCACCGGTCATATGCCGTGAGCAACCGCTGTCGAGGATCCATTTGCTTCTAGCATATGAAGGGTGTTCTACCTACAAAACAGTTTGCAGATGAAACTTTTGGTACCCATTTCTTGTAGGGTCCTGAGACGTTAGCCTTTGGCATCCAAGCATAAATATTTAAATCAACAAGCTTTCTGATTCTACATACAGATGAAATATGACCAATGAGGCCACAATAATGACATTTTGCATGTCGAGTGTTGAAAGCTGAGTGGTGTGCATGGTTGGTAGGTTTAAGTTTTCTAGTATAGAAGAAAGCATGCCTATAATCCTGTTTGGGCTTAACCTTTTGGGGTAAAGGTTTGATAGGGTTAGGTCTGACAGTGTTTGGCTTGGGAATGTTCCAATTTTTCGGTAAGTGACACGTGTTAGGATAGGAAGCAGCAGGCTCATGCTGTTTTCCTAACCTAATTTCCAATCTTTTGGAAGTGTCATATAACTTAGTATAATCAGAAGTGAGTGTTTCCATTCTGATTTGTGCACTTTGAAGACTTTTCTTCTCTTTAGAAAGTTCTTCCTTGAGTTGGTCAATAACTTTGTCTTTCTCTTCAGATGACTTGGTAGTCTCGTGTAATAAGAGCTTTATTGAAGAAAGCTCACCAGACTCACTAACATTATAACTAACCTCAGCTAGTAGGTCGGTAAGTCTACCTATTTCACCTTTGTACTCTTTGAGTACCTTCTTAGAGGTCTGATACTTGCTATGCAGTTTTCTGTAATCAGTCATCAGGTCACTGAAGGCATCTCCTAATTGCTCAAAGATGAAGTCATCATAAGTATCAACTACAGGTTCAGTAGGTACCTGATCGGATGCCATAAAGCATACGTTTGCAGTGCCTTCTGATTGTTCGTCTTCTGAGTCGCTGGCTTCACTTTCATGCCATATGCTGGTATTGGCATATCTCCTAGATGTTGATCTCTTCAGGTTCCCTTTTTCATACCTGTTGCTCTTCTTGCTTGATGATGAGTTTGTAGGACAATCCTTCTTCATGTGTCCATTCTTCTTGCAGCCATAGCAGACATCATCATCTTGATACCAGTTGTTACTGCTGTTGTTTTCTTTGGCTCTCTTCTCATATCTCATGAATCTTTTGAATTTTCTTGCTAGGAGTGCTTGATCTTCAGCATCAGATTCACTGCTGTCTGATTCGCCTTCAGCAGCTTTTCTGTGCTGAGCCTTGAAAGCGATCGTCTTCTCCTTTGGTGCAGGCTCTTCAAAATCTTGTAGCTCCAGTTCATGAGTGAGTAGCTTACCCATGAGTACTTCGAAGGACATAGATGTGAGGTCGTTCCCTTCAATGGTTGCAGTAGCCTTCGGAATCCAGTTCTTGGTAAGTGCTTGGAGGAGTTTGCGAATCTTTGCATGGTTACTGTACTCTTTGCCTAGGGAGGACAAAGGATTTACAATATCTAAGAATCTTTCGAACATTTGAGTAACTATTTCGTTGGGCTTCATCTTGAACACCTCATACTCTTGAGTAAGTCTGCTGACTTTAGATTCTTTGACTTGAGTCGTGCCTTCATGTGTGACTTCAAGTAGCTTCCACACTTCATTAGCCGTTGTGCAGATAGACACCCTGTTAAATTCAGTTCTGTCTAAAGCACAAAATAGAGCATTAATAGCACGTGCGTCAAGACTGGCCTTTTTCTTTTCCTCCTCTGTATATCTGCTATGGGGTTTTTCAATTAAAACTCCATCAACATTTATACGAGGTGGCTTTTGATAGCCATCAATAACAATAGCCCATAAATCAAAGTCAAGAGATTTCAAGAAGAAACTCATCCGTGTTTTCCAATAGGTATAGTTTGTACCATCAAACAGTGGAGGTCTGTTTGTGGCCTGGCCTTCACTTATGAATTTCACAGTTGCCATGTGTTGTGCTGTGATCTATATAACAATTAATAAAATAAATAAATAATTGCACTGTTACCTTGCTTTACCTGTAATACCCGCTATGATACCAATTATAGGAACGAAATCGTAAAGCACAATACTCTAGAGGGGGGTGAATAGAGTAGGCAGCGGAAAATTGCTAATTAAAAATGTTAGCAGCAAGATCACAGAATAATAATCACTTAAGTAAAGTAAAGGCAGAGATAAGAAATCAAACGTAAAGACAGCGATGTATACTGGTTTCCCTCTGTTGAGGACTAATCCAGTCGGTAGAACTCTTGCTACCAGTTGAATCCACTATTGGCAAAACCGCAAGTTTTCTTACGAAGTCCTTGCAACTTCTACAACGCGAGATTTGATACGAAGAACTCGTCCAACTTCAAATGTGAAGAGGTATTCTTCAATCAAGTCTTCTGATTACAATCTCTCAGAAACTTCTAGACCGTACCGCACTGGCAAATCGACTAGAGGATTGTAATTGGCTTGGGATCTGAAATTTAAAGCTCAAGAAAACTCTTTTGGAAGACTGAAAGCTTTAGATAGAGAGAAGATTGAAAGTGAATGAGTGAGTAGAAATGATCGAAATCCTTCTCTATTTATAGGAATTCCAAAGAAAGAATTCTGGCAGAATTCGGGCAGAACTCGATGAGGAAATCTCGGTCAAATCCGCAACTGCATGAGGACCAAGTTCCAGAGATTTCAAAAATCAAACGGCCACCAACCGAACTCTGGCCAAACTCTGGCCGAACTCTGTCAGGGTTAGATTAGGGTTTTAAAATCAATTTATGGGGATTTTTGAAAACCTTTTTGAAAACCTTTTTGAAGCTTTTGTTTAAAAGAATATTTTTTTAAAACAAAGGATATTTTAAAAGTATTTTGAAAACATTTTGGAATAGCCTATTTGCCAGTACGACTCGGTGTACAACGTATTCCTAGACTCAATAAAATAAAAAATACATTGCTTAAAGGAAATACAAACTCGAGCAGGCAAACATAGCTTCGGTCTTGAACTGTGTAGATAGCTGTTCTTGTTCATGTCCAAGAGTCCGATACATCTTGACTAGCTTCAAATATCCAGACAGAGTTTGATCAATTATTAAAATCAGGTTGACCATATGACCAATGGGCCAACACCCTTGTGCTCTTTTTGCATCGTGCAACTTTCGGATCAATTTAGGCCAATTGATTATCTACCATAAAACCTGATCCAACTTCCAATTTAATTTCAGGGCCCGACATAGGTCTAATCAAATTGACCCAATATATGGTTCTGATCTATCTTAAGCCTACTATTTGCGTGCCACTTGCGTTCCACCCAATTGATCTTCCGTATGCTCCTATTTCACCCATGATTATAAATAACTTAAATTTGTAATTATGACTAAACCTAGCCCAAACTCCATCGAACCTGATCCAACGCCCAACCAGATTTATGTGATCCCTATCATGACTTCTGATACACCCCACTAATACATCACTCCTTCTCCCTACACAAAAATATCTCTCTTCCTCTCTCTACTTTATCAAATATCTCATTTTCTCTCTTATATATATGTATATATATAACTCTCTTTCTCTCTCCTCCTTAAAACACTCCCCCACACACACCCCCCTCTCTCCACCAGCACACACACTCCCCCTCTTAGCCGACCTCTCTCTCTCTTAATTTTCTCTTTCTCTCTCTCTCTCTCTCTCTTTCTAATATACAAATATATGTATATCTCTCTCTCTCTCTCTCTCTCTCTCTCTCTCTTTCTAATATACAAATATCTTTCTCTCTCTGTCTACTAACAGCCATCTCCCCCCACATAGCCGACATCTCTCTCCCCTCTTCCTACACTCAACCGATAACACCCTCCCTCAACTTCATTTTCTTCCTCTTCTTCTTCTCCTTCACATTACTCTCCTTTATCAACATCCATCATCACCATTACTATCATTTTCATCACACCACCACCCTCACCTCCACAAACACCACCACCACCACCATTACGAGCACCATCCTCACCTCTACAAATACTACCACCACCATCACGAGTACCACCCTCACCTCCACAAACACCACCACCACCACCATCACAAGCACCACCATCACCATAACCATCACCGACACCACCACCTCATCCTCTTCCATTCTCCTTCGACTAGCCACCGTACGTCGCCACGGCTACCACCGTCGTCGTCGTGCCCCCGCCTGGCCCCCGTGCCTGTGCAGCCCGCTGCAACAGCGCAAGACAGCAACAACAGTCGCACCACCGTGCGCCGCCGCCACGCGTCACTGCCGCGCGCCGCCGCGTGGCCGAACCCAACCCCTGACCCGGCGAACCCCCAGATGGCCTCTCCGTGGCATTCGTCGATCTCGCTAATGCGATACGCAGACGATTTGTGCGTTTGGCACAGGATCCCGTCGTGACGTGCGAGTTTTGAACTCAGAATTCGTATTTCGTCGCAGCGACTTTCTGTACGTTTTTCGAGAAATCTGATGTTGGATCGACGAACTCTTTGCTCCGTCACAATCTCGATATATAGCTCTTCACTTCCCTCAAGTTTTATCCGTTAATTTTGTCGTTTGATACATCAAAATCGCCCACCAAGTTGACACTTTAAATTGTACTGTTTTTGGACAGTTTTGTGGAGCCAACTTCGTCGGCTCGTAACTCCGCCGTTGTACCTCCGTTTGATGCGCCGTCAGTTCCTGTGCACAGCTGGTATAACCATCTTCCTGTCCTTCAAGTTTTATTTCATTGTGAACACGTTTGATTGGTTGAATTTGACACCAAAGTTGGCCGTCCAAATTTGTAATTTTTAACTTGTAAAATTCTATTTTTGAACCTGGGACTCCGGATTTCAATTTCGACACCATTAGTAGACTTGTGGCGTCGTTCTGGCATGATTTTATATAAAGTTTGTTAGATTTGGAGGACGTGGGTACTGACACGCATTTTGGTGCAAAGCGGCCCCTACAATCCGAGTTAACGGGTCACTTTGAGATCGGCTCATCGGAATCCAATTTCGGATATACCGTTAAGTTCGTATCATCATTCTGGACTTGTTGACATATAATTTGCTGAGTTTTATGGACCTTGGCTCCGACACGTTTTTCCGTACAAATAAGAATTTCAACGTCCTAGTCAACAGACCAATTTGAGATCGGGTCAACAGAATCCAATTCTGGATATACCGTTGGGTTCGTATCGTCATTCTGGATTCATGGACTTATAATTTTCTAGGTTTTGTAGACTTCTATCCTGACACATTTTTTGGTGCTAAGTGGGTCCAACGACAGACATCATTTTGACCCAAAATTACTATTTTGTTCCTGTGTCCAAATTGGACTTATAGGTAGGCTATCCTAGCTAATTTGACCATTCTAGACACGTTGGTGATATTTATTTTATCATCCGACAACATCTGTAGATTTTTCCTTATATATTATCCTTAATTTATAATTAATTCTTATTATTAGTAAATTTGTATACCTGGTTTTTGTAAAACTCTAGAATGATCTTTGAGTTTCTAAGAACTCTGAGTGTTGGCATTAGGCTTAGTGTCACCCAAAATTGGTCTACTATGCTAGGGCATCACTTAGCTAGGTGTCCAGTTAGAAGTCGTGGCACACCACTAGTGTTAGAGTTAGCAGTCTAGAGTCTTGAACATAGAATAAGAACTGAGATTATTATATTCCTTTTTATAGTGACAGGACACCGGGCTTCTTCCTCTACATTTTTATTTCGTTGTCTTGCTCGAGACAAGTACCCCTACAAACTCTATTTTACTGCATATGATAATGAATTGCGAATGAACAATGTTAAAATACCATTTCTTGAACTATAAGTCATATCTTTTTATGCTTTATACTGCTCTAAGTACCTACCATATTTTATACTACTCTCAGTACCTACCATGCTTTATACTGCTCCCAGTATCTTTTACATGTTTTAAACTGCTCTCGTATCTCTCACATGTTATAGCTTGGGTTATGGAAAAACTGATAGTTGAGTACGTGATCATGCCCCCTTCTCCTGTACGTATGTACCGAGCAAGGTCGTATTTTATATGTATACCTTGTCGTAGGCCATTATTTCGCATTTTTGTATGGATGTACACCTATGCTTGTAGACTTGTATATACATACATTTTATTACATGTAGACTTGTACGCCAGTACATTTTACACCTATTGACCGATCACGTGCTTACTCCACTTTTAAACATTACATATACATATGTTGCTATGACAAACATTTTACACCTATTGACCGATCACGTGCTTACTCTAGTTTTAAACATTAAATATAACGAGCAATTGATGGCATGAATGCCACGTGTACTTTTGTCAGTTGACATGATGAAGTACGCCACATGAATTGCGCTGACTTCGGATTGCGCTGAAGAGGATTGCACAGACACTGGACTGCACAGATACTGGATTGCGCAGGC
Organism: Iris pallida; assembly: GCA_029216955.1. Taxonomy (NCBI): domain Eukaryota; kingdom Viridiplantae; phylum Streptophyta; class Magnoliopsida; order Asparagales; family Iridaceae; genus Iris; species Iris pallida. The sequence continues at coordinate 10,190,021 of JANAVB010032618.1, read as the reverse complement.
ACTGGACTGCGCAGACACTAGATTGCGCAGGTACTGGATTGTGCTGTATGTACAGCTGTCCTCGAGCGCTGTACGGCGCAAATAAACGAACAGTCTCCTCGTTCTTTGTGCTGTCAGCTGTCAGAAAGATTTGATTTTGTCAGGTAATGATGACATTGCCACGTCAGCCTGCGCAGTTGAAAGTGTGCGCAGTCTGGTGTGCGCAATCGGAATGATGCGCAATCTGATGTCTGCGCAGTTCATTTGAAAGTTATATTTCTTGATTTTTTGACTTTGTTAATAGGTACAACTTGATTTTTTTAGGACCTACAAGATCCCCTTCAAAGTTTTCGAAAGTTGAATTTATTCAAAGTTTCGAAATACTTTGAATTTCAAATTAAAATCAAGTTGCGCATGAGCTGTCTGCACAATCGGATGAGTCGATCCCTACTTTTTCGGCACAGTCTGAGGCAGTCGTTACTCTTTGAAAAACTATAAATAGTTCTCTTCAACATTCATTTCATTCCTTACTTTGCTTTTGTGATTTAAGAGAGAAGTCTCGAGCCTATTCCTCCTTTCTTCTCCATCGAATCTCCATGGCTCCTAAGCGTTCTTCCGCTGCTGCCAAGGAAAAGGCCCCCGCCGAGCCTTCGGCCAGGGTGGCACGACGTCCTTCTCGACATGAGACTGCACATTCTGCGTTGCAAGGTAGATGACTCAATCGAAAACTCTTTTTAGAGTTTTTCGACTTCACTGATCTTCAAAATCCATCTCTTTTTAGAGATGTGATCATATTGTGCCACCCTTTTTAGGTCTTGGTTGCACGAACTAGTTATTCTTCATTTTTATGAAGAATACTTTCTTGTACAATCGGTTGAACTGTGCTGACAAAAGTCAGCGCAATCTGCTGATTTGCGCAGGATTTCCAACGAAATCTGATGCTGGTGCAAACTGATGGATGCACAATCTGATAATTACGCAGACTGATGGTTGCGCAGTCTGATGGTTGTGCAATCTGATGGTTACGCAATCTGATGGTTGCATTCATGATTTTTTTTTGCTGAATTTTTGTTTTCTCTGTTTGATGCAGTTGATACCAGAGAAGATCCAGGGTATGAGAACTTTGTGGAAACTCTTTCAGAATCGGAATTCAAAGAAGACCTGTCCCATATGCACTATCCACAGTATGATCTGCCAGCTTTCCGCCAAGCTATCTTGGTAACCCAAGATAATGAAACCCTGTTATGTCTGATGAATGGGCAACCTTTGGAGTCGACAGATGCCATCATTCACAAGAAGCCCCTATTTCTGTTTGGCGAAGCTTTTGAGAAGAGCTCTCAGCCGAAGCCACGGATGGAAGAATGGATTGTCCAACAGAAAGACAAGACAATCTCGATACCAAATGTCTCCCGCTGTCTCCCCTTATCTCGATATGCTCATGCAAGCTATCCGAGAAAAATGGAATGGAATCTCACACCTTTTCAGGATGCCCGTCCAGGAAAGATTTATGTGAAGAAGGGGCCTAACAAGAAAGACATGTTTTTTGTAGTTCTTCGGAACGATACAGTGTCTTGCTCAGAGGTTTAAAGCCCGGTTGTATTCTGTCGGAAAATTCTTCTTTGTTATTGCCCGTGAGAGTTCCAATATTCGCAAATGAGTTTGCGAAGGTCGAAGGAAAGTATCCAGATCAAGACCTCATATTAACTGGACTGGTGAACCCAGACTATAAGAGATGGAGTTGTATAGCAAACTGGATTTTGACTAAGTTTGAAGACAAACTTTAGCAGATTAACTTGTATCAAGCAGTGCATGCCACTGTTTACGGTTTCGCCCCCAATCCGCATCTATTTCTGGCCCTAGCAGAAAGATACAACTATAGGACAAGAACTTTTATGACTCCCTGCGGAGAGATCGGGTTTGCCCTTCACGAGATGCAGTACATCTCTTACCTGCCGATAGGGGATGCCCCGTGTGAGGAATTTGTCCCAACTAATGATGAGTTGGACAAACTTCAAAAAGAGAATGCAGCCATGGTAGCAGTCTTCGAAGAACTACTGTGTCATTATAAAATCTGCTCTTTGTTTTACCAAAGTGGTACATCTGGTACCTGTTATTCATCTAAATGGTTGCCTTATCTGTTCCTCAACCATATTGAAGAAAAGAAGACCAAGGAATATGACAACTGCTATCCCGAATTCTTTAAACCACTGAGCAGCACTGAAGTGGTGAAGTTAATGGAGAGAAGTGGTGACTTGGATGTCAAGATCAAGGATGATTATCAATGTCCTCCTCTAAAGAAAGGAGACGTTCTTGAGAGTTATATGAGAATGGGGTATCGATTTATGTCAAAAGAAGCCCAACTGGCGGGTTTTTTGACATACTGGCTCTGTAGATTCGTCGTTCCCGGATCAAGTGCCGTAGACCGCTTCCATCGCGGTGTTCTTTTTGCTGCCGTTCGATTAGTCTTCGGCTACAAGATGGATCTCTTATCGGCGATGACTTGTAGAATGAACGCCAGTCTCCGCCTGTACGTCGATTTGATGCTGAAAGCTAAGGGCGAGAAAGAGTTTCCTCATCTAGAATTGCCATATACGTATCTGTTCGGGCGGTTGCTTCTACACCATCCTACTTTGATGGACCTCGACATGGGACCATTCGGTGGCAGCTTTTTGCGGAGATTCTCTCACGGTAAGTGGAAATACACTTCCTTGAGAGATTGCAGATATGCTTTGAACCTTGGCAAAGGATGGAACTTCTATTGCACTTCTCCTCCTGCTGGATATGAACAAATGCCGACCAACATGGTTGACTCAAAGATGCTACCTTTGAGCCGTACAACTTTTAATTGGTTGAAGATAATTCGTCAATCCCACTTGGTGTATCGATTCGAAGAAGAATGCTACTTGGAGCCATATCTTCCCAGCCGGTTTGCTCGGCAGTTTGGATATGACCAATTCCATGTAGGTAATGCTATCACATGCCTACAAGGAAAAGGTTTCTTGATAGATGGAGCCCGAGCTTGGGCTTATTACAATGCTCGAGATACGAAAGTAACGTTCTCGATGCCGGTGAATAGTAATCATGGCCCTCGTATGCTGTTCACATATTCGGTGTTTTATACATCATCGAACACTTTTGCCGAGAACTTCAATCTTGCGGATAGCTTCGCGTCTGCAACGAGATTGAAGAAGGAAGGAGCCAATATGTCACTTCCAGGTAATGATGAGGTGCACGAGCCAGTGGATGCACCCTTAGAAGTTTTGAGGGACGCTATGTTCCCTGAAGAGGTTAACGCGCCACTGCGTGTTTCTTTGAAGGTTGCTAAATCTCCAGCCAAGAAGAGAAAAAGAGAGGAGCCTTCCGTCCCAGCTGCGAAGAAGAAACTGATCTTGGATCATTCTTCAGAAAAGATTACTACCAGATCTCAATCTCGGCAGCTGGCCGAGACAATTCAGCAGGAAGAAGCTGCCACACCGACCTCTGTTCAAAAACAAGTCGAGACAATAAACGCAGAGAGTCCTGAGAGACCTCTGCATAGAAGGAAAATGTTGGTCCGCAGAAGACAAGTTTCGTCTTCGATCGTAATAGACGCTGCAGCGGGACTCACCATGCCCTCTTCCACTCCTGTTTCTGAGTCTGGGAATAAAACTCCCAGTCCAGAGCAGAGAGAGGAAATTAAGCAGAGGGAAGAGCTGGACCAGAGAAATGAGGCTGAAGAGCCCAGAGATAACATTGTAGAGGAAGAGCATAATGCCGTACGATCTCCTTTGCCAACAGCAGCAGAAACTCATCTTCCTGCCATACCGGGAGCAACCCTTGCTGAAGAAGATCGTTTGATGATCGAAGCTTTATATGGCTGTGACTTCGGTTATCAAGAAGAAGCTGATCATGCTGCTGATGTTGCTAGTGAAGAGGCTCCCGAGGATAGCGAAGACGAGGAGAGCACCTCATCAGAAGCTGCTGATGAGACACAAAATCCGGAAGAGAATGTTGATATCCAAACATCCCCTCGAAACACTCTAACTCCTGAAAAGGAGGCTGAGGTGCCGAGATCTCCGGAGAAGATTGCTGATGAAGAGGTTGATTTGGACGAAACTCCAGTTGCTGCTGCCGAAGGTATTGTAATAAAATTAGCGATCTTCTTTTAACAAGTAGCTTGATAGCTAACATCTTTACTTTTATCCATACAGCACCCAGATCCTCTTCTGCTCCTCCAACATGCATGGAAATAGTACTGGCAATGACAATTGCCAGTAGCAGCCGCCATTTATCTTGTGGCTCTGAAGCAGGAAGTAGCCAGGCCGTAGCGACTGAAGCTACTTCTGCTCAGCTAAAGTCTGTTCCTGCAGATGATAGGCTTATTGCTGGATCCACTCATGGTAAGACTGTTTTCACTTTTGATTCTCTTTATCAATAGCCAATGACAGGTAAAGTGACAGTATTTGATTTTGCAGAGGAACAACCAGGAGGAGCAACCAGCTCTACTTTGGGTCCCTTATTCAAAGAGCCTGCTGTTCAGATACGAGAAGTTGAGCGTCCTGCTGCTTCGTCATCAACAGGAGTAGCTGCGACTCCTGGTGCTCTGGCGACTAATCAGCTTGTCATCCAATCATTCACCAAATGCTTCTTCGAGTCCTTGGGACCTCTGATCAATAGAATGATGGACAAAGAAGACGCTAATTTTTACATGGTTAGAGGTCCGACCTCTTTCTTGGTGAAGGCCATCCAGGAGCAAGGTGATGAGGCTCAGGCCACTTTCCTTGACCATATATTGAATGAGCTGGAAATCTCCATAAAGAACTATAAAGATCTCAACAAGGGGAAAGTGGAACCTTTAGTGCAGGCAGAGTTTGAACAAATGGCTTAGGAAGCTGCAATTGAAAGAATGAATCTCCAGAACCTCTTGGATGCCTATACTACTAAATCTGCTGAATATAATTCCAAGTTGGAATCGGTGATCTCAACTGCTGAGAGAAGAGAGAGAAGAATTGTCGACCTGAGAGTGGAGATTGCTCGTCTCCAAGAGGAGCTGGAAAATGAAGTTACAGAGCATCAGACTGCAGTTCAACAAATTGATGTTCTAACTCAGGAAAGAAACGAGTATGTAGCAACTCATGATGCTGAAATCACTCGCCGAATGGTATCCATGCCCATTTTTAATGAAGAATCTGGGATGGTAGAGGCCAGGAGGAGAGTGATGGCATCTCGTGAAGAACGGTTGCAGATTCTGAAGCAGCAAATTGCTAATCTGATAATGCCTCCGTCTCAATAGAAAGAACTTCTTGTATCTTCTTGTCTTTCTTTATGCTATGTATGTCTTAAATTTTGATCAATAAAAAATATTTTGTTGTGGCTCTATCATTTCTTGCATATCTTATTCAGATATAAATAATAGCGATAGAAAATATATTCAGAGGTGCAGGACATGATATATTTCTTAATGATTTTGTAGAAAATAATTATATTCATTATATCTGCTCAGAGGTAATATGGACGTGGCAGAATATAATTTGTTGAATATTACTATTTTAATAGAGAACTTAATCAAGGATGATAAGTTACTGATGTGGATGAAAATAAACGAAAATGAATCGTCAAAAAGGTATGAACAAAATGAATCGTCATAATGAACGGATAAACCGTCGGATGATGATGAACGGATGAATCGTCAAGTGATAATGAATGAACGGGCGAACCGTCAGATGGATGTGAATGAACGGGCGAACCGTCGGATGAATATAAATGAACGGATGAAACGTCTGATATTAATGAACGGTTGAACCGTCAGGTGATGATGAATGAACGGACGAACCGTCAGATGAATGTGACATTTCATTATTTTGAGAATCTCTGTCTATAAATAGAACAGAAATCTGGAAGGAATGATTATTTCCACTTTTCAACAAAAAAAGATGTCGTCCGGAGATGCATCCAAGAATGTCGAAGTTACCCCAAAGGTTGAAGCAGGCATTGAAGAACATCCGGCCGAACTGGTCCAGCCAAAGCAGGCAGAGGCAGGCGAAGGTTCGTCTGCACCCAAACCATCGCAAGATATCCTGGACTTCCTGCTTGAACCAGGAAAGACTGAAGAGGAAGAGGCCATGAGGATGGCTGCCTGCAAGTTCCTCGTGGGTTCCAGCAAAGATGTTCTCAGCTCTTTTGTTGATTATGTCTTTGATAAGGACGACAGTGGTCCCCGTCCCAATGTCGATAAGGATGACAGTGACCTTTCTTGATATCATGTAACATCATTTATGATGAAATAAAAATCAAACTTTATTTATGAATTGTCTGATCATATTTACATAAATTTCTGTTACATTTATACATAGTATTTCTTGAGAAATTTTCCATTGATAGGCATCATTGCAACTCGACCATCTAATTCTGCAAGTTGATATGCTCCATTTGAAAAGATTTTGCTGACAACATAAGGACCTTCCCACTTTGTATCGAACTTGCCTTTGCTCGAGTGAGTCATAATCATAGGACATCTGACTGTTAGAACAAGTTCTCCTTGTTGAAAGGCTCTGACTTTAACTTTACGGTTGAAAGTCTTCGAGATGCGGGCTTGATATAGCTCAATATGTTGTTGAGCTAATAGTCACTTCTCATCGAGTGCTTCTAACTCTTGAAGTCGTAGAAGATCGTTGTTCTCTGTAGTGAGTTCATTAGCAATGGAAATCCTTAAAGAAGGAATTTGAAGCTCTAAAGGAAGAACTGCTTCACAACCATACACCAAAGAGAAAGGTGTAAAGCCTGTGAGATTGCGAACTGTAGTTCGATAGGCCCAAAGACATTCACCAAGCTTTTCACTCCAATTTCGTTTGTTAGTAGATACAAACTTCTTGAGGAGCTTGATAATAGTTTTGTTGAAAGCTTCAGCTAAGCCATTAGCAGCAGGATTGTAGGCTGTCGAAGCAACATTGTCAATCCGGTGATCATCGCAGAATCTTGTAAACTTCTGGCTGATGAACTGTGGTCCGTTGTCATGGATGATTCGTCGAGGTACACCAAATCGATAAATGACATGGTGTTTGACGAAGTTGATGACACTGCTGGTCTTGACTTCAGCCAGAGGTATAGCTTCAGCCCATTTAGAGAAATAGTCGGTTATTGCTAGTATGAACCGATGTCCCCTAGAAGAAGGAGGATTGATGGGACCTATGATGTCCATGCCCCAAGCTTCAAAAGGCCAGGAAGCAGCGGTCGGATGAAGAAATTTTGAAGGTTGATGAATGAAATCTGCATGGATTTGACAAGCTCGACATTTTCTTGTATAATCGATGGCATCAGATACCATAGAAGGCCAGTAGTAACCCATGCGTCGGATGCGATCCTGTAACTTAGGGCCGGGTTGATGTGCTCCACAAACATCGTCGTGAGCTTCACGCAGTATTTGTTTTGCTTTATCACCAGCTAGACAGCGTAGAAGAAGACCGTCATAAGTCCGTCGATAGAGAGTCTTGGTGGTTTGGTTGTAGTAGAATCGTAGAGATCGTCGACGAATACTCGTGGCCTCTTTTGGATCTTCAGAAAGTATGTCATGAACAACAAAGTCAATGAAAGGAACTCTCCAGTCTTCATTGATAACATTGATTTCAGCAAGATTATTGAACTCAATATTATGATTGTTTTCAATGCAAAACAACTCACAATTGGAAATAACCACTACTTGCTGTCTTTTGATAGGGATAGCTAAGACTGCCGCAAGATTGGCCAAGGCATCTGCTTCAGTATTGCAAGCTTGCCGAACATAGTCTATGAAGAAGGCTTTGAATAACGTAGCCATGTTGATTGCTGCTTCATGATAAGGCACTAGATCTTGATGACGAACTTCATAGGTTCCTCTAACCTGATTAACAACCAACTTAGAGTCGCCATAGACTTCAAGATACTCGACGTCAAGTTGTTTGGCTAATTGAAGACCAATGAGTAGAGCATTGTACTCTGCTACGTTATTGAAGCAAGGCTCATCTAGAGAGTAGGCTCTCTGGATAGTTGATCCATCTGGAGAGATGAGAACAATTCCGACTTCTGCTACAATGGCACCATTGGGTCCAATTCTGGATGCACCGTCAAAAAATAGACGCCAAGCAGGAAATTCTTCGAAGACTGCATTAGATTCCAAAGTCTCATCTGGAATTTCATCGTAAAGTTTGGATGTCTCTGGAACAGGATGAGCTGCTAAGAAATCCGCCAATGCTTGACCTTTGACAGATTTTTGAGGAACATATACTATGTCATATTGGGCTAGCAGAATGGCCCATGTAGCCAGCCGAGAATTGAGTGTGCTAGGCTACTTCATCAGTACCCGAAGAGGATTGACTCGGGATATGATATGAATGGTTTGACCAATGATGTAATGCCGAGTCTTTTGAACAACGAACATAAGAGCTAGGCATTCTTTTTCGACCGGACTATAACGATGATCAGCACCAATCATAGTACGACTGAGGTAGTAGATGGCCTGTTCGTGGCCCTCTTTGTTCTTTTGGGCAAGTAAAGCATCCAATGAATGGTCCATAGCACGGACATACATTAAGAATGGTATGCCAGAGATTGGTGGCACCAAGACCGGTGGATTCATGAGATACCGTTTTATGTCGTCAAATGCTCGTTGACATTCTTCGGTCCAAACAAAAGATACACCCTTCTTTATGAGTGAGTGAATGGTCTACAGCGTCCAGACAGATTCGAAATAAATCTCCTGATGTACGCAAGTCGACCTTGGAATCCTCGTAGCTCTTTTAGGTTGCGTGGAGGACGCATCTCTTGAATGGCTTTGATCTTCTCGGAATCCACATGTATACCCTTAGAGGTAATGACGAAGCCGAGAAATTTACCACTAGACACACCCAAGAATGACTTGGTGGGATTTATTTTGAGTTGATGTTGGCGCATGAGGTTGAAGATAGTTCTCAAGTCTTGGATGTGATCTTCCTTTAGACAACTTTTGACAGCAATATTGTCGATGTAGCATTTGACAGTCTTGCATAGATGATCTTGAAAGATGGTACTCATGGCTTGTTGATATGTTGCACCAGCGTTCTTGAGACCAAACGGCATCACAGTATAACAATAAACTCCACGAGGAGTGCGGAAAGAAGTATACTTTTCATCTTCAGGATTCATTCGAATTTGATTATATCCGGAGAATCCGTCCATGAAAGATATTCTTTCGAACCCACAAGTGTTATCAATCATGACGTCTATGATAGGGAGAGGAAATTCATCTTTTGGACATGCTTCATTAAGATCCTGGAAGTCGATGCAAACTCGAACTTTGCCGGTTTTCTTTAGAACTGGGACGACATTGGCTACCCAATCAGGATGCTGCTCTTCTCTGATAAAGTCTCAAGCTATGAGCTTCTTGACTTCATCGTCGATTGTGTCCATCATTTCTGGCTTGAAACGTCGTTTTTGTTGTTTGACCGGTTTTGCATTCGGCAAGATGTTCAGTTTGTGAGTAGCAACTTTGGGATCTAGTCCTGGCATGTCTTCATAGCTCCAGGCAAAGACATTAATATATTCTTTAATCAGAAGAATTAACTCTTGTTTATCCTCTTCTGAAAGGTTCTTGCTGATGAATATTGGACAAGGTGATCCGTTCTCTCCTACATCAATTTGAACCAATTGATCTTCGGTAGGAGGTTCCCTTTGTTCGAATCGGATTTCCCATTGGGTATCCATTCGTTGAGCCCAAGGATCTGTTTCAGGGTTTTCTTCAAGATCCTCGTTATAGCCTTCTGGAAGTTCGGCAGAGACCATGTTAGAAGACACGGTCAACCGATGAACTTGACCAATGCTGGTGTCAGAATCCCACGATCTGGAATCAGAAGAGTTAGAGCGTTCTTCACTATCAGATTCAGAAACTGCTGGGGATAACATTGGAGGAGAAGCATATCCAAGACCTCTTTTGGTCCTGCTGTAGTACATCTCTGACTTTCCTTTAGGCACAGTCATACGGATAGGAGTTCTCCGTCCTTTACCATAGTTGAGGCCGCTCTTGAAGTCGTAACCCATCTTTCGGATGATATCTTTTGATTGTTGACTGTAACGACGGAGTTGAAGATGCCCCGTGTCGTTAACTTTGCTATCATCCATATAGCTGAATTGTTGTTCCGGTCCTTTACTATAAAGTATTGGACTTTCGCCTTTCTTTTGAGCAGGAACAATTCGGTATGAATCATCTGGGTGTTCAAAAGAGACTTCAGGTTAAAGAGATTGCACAACTCCCATTGTAAATGACTGAAAGCTATTTAACATATCCAAGTAGCATTTAGTATGATAAATGACATCAGTATACTAGAAAGTAGATGCTTTTTCATTGATTTGTACATTTGTATTTACAGCAGGACCTTTAGCCTTAGCAGGCTTGGTCTGATTGATTACAAGAGGGGGAGAAGAAGAACGTGGATGAGGATTAGCTTTGTTACGACGGAGGTCGATAACAAGCGGCTCAGAGGAGGTGAGCTCTCTTTTTTCCTTGTTATGAGATAAATCAATAACAAGTGGCTCAGAAGAGGTGAGCTGCCTTTTTTCTTTGTTACGACGTAAGTCAATAACAAGTGGCTCAGAAGAGGTGAGCTCCCTTTGATCCTGATCATCATCAGTTGGTGGCTTCTGGACTGGCAAATGAATAGCCAGTGGCTTAGAGGACTGAGGACGGGAAACACGTCCTTTGACAGGTATGATGAGGGTGTCATTAGACACTGTTTCTTGCTCTTCTTCAGTGTCCAGAGACAGGACTACCTTCATGAACTCATCCTTGTACATACGAGCGTCGTTGCAGTACGCTTCAACGCCTTTGAAAGGATAGAGATCAGCAACCTCCTTCTGGACTTCTCCATTGTCATCAATATATTTGAAACATTGATGAAGAGTTGATGGAACAATATTATGTTCATGTAGGAATGGTCTCCCCAATAAAGCATTATAAGAACAACCATGATTGTCGATGATATAAAAGGTCACCTTTGTGCGAAGATTGCCTATTTGGAGTTTTAGGCGAATCTTGCCCAGAGGTTCGCTCCTCCCTTGATTGAATCCAAGGATGGTGGTGATTGTACTGGAGAGACTATGTACAGGGATCTTCAACGCATCCAATATTGTCTTCGGCATGATGCTAAGGGCAGACCCTGGGTCTATCAGAATACGATCGACTTTCATCGAGTCGACATATCCTGTATAGTAGAGAGGACGGTCATGCCAGTTGTCTTCCATCAACAAGTCATCTTGAGTGAAAGTTATGTTTGGAATTAATTCCAACACTCTATGACGATAGAGGCAAGAGACAGGCTCTACTTTTGGCTTCTTTAGCAGGGCAAGACAAGTTTCAGCTTGCATGAGAGCCTCACTCAGAGTTTTCCGAGTCTCTTTAGAGAGGCGCAAGAGCTCGAAAATTGACAACCGGGCTGGTGTATTGGCTAACTGAGCCAAAATATCGAAGTCGTAAGGCTTTTCAAGTCCAGAAGTAGATGTCTTCTTCAAGGGTTTATCGAAGCGGACTTGTTGTTTGACTTTGTCAGCGACCGTCGGCTTGAGAGGAATGGGTATCACCACCGATGAGGAAGCAGTAGGAATATCCTCAGTAGAAGCAGGCTGCACCGGAGCAGGCTCAGAGGAAGAAGCATGTTTCTCTTGGGCTTCAGGATAATCCTTTAGATAAGCTTTCCCTGACCTAGTGCCCAACAGGATTTTTTCATCAACTATGGGGTCAAAAGATACCATATTGCAAATCTTTGTCTTCCCCTTGGAGCGGTCTTTCTTCTTGGAGGAAGAGGGAAGTTTGAACTCTGAAGCAAGATCCGGATGAATCCACATAATCTCGCCATTGTCAAGAGACAAGAGGACGAGACCTTCACTTCGTGGAGGAGGAAGATTCTCAATCTCAAGTGTAGCTTTGGGGATAGGAATTACGCCATGCTGCACCATCTGGGGCGGGAAGTCACCGAACTGAACTGATACCATGTTTGCAGTAACAGTCTTCTCGTCTTGTTGCAGAGTGACGACGCCAGCATTGACCAGCTCCTAGATTTTGCCTTTGAGCACATAACATGCTCGAGTGGGATGTCCGATGAACCTGTGATAGACACAGTACTTGGGATGATCAGTCTTACCGACTTCATCAGGCTTCTTTGGATCCGAAAGTTAGATTTTATTGCTTTTGATTAAGCAATCAAAGATGCTAGCAGTGTCATTCTCGTCAAAGGAATACTCTACTTTAGGCCGAGGTTCCCTTGGAGGAGGTGCTGAAGGGGTAGAAGTGGACGTAGGAGGAGCTACGTTGACCGCCAAAGATTTTTTGTTCTTATTCAAATTGATGTTCAAAGTTTCTTTTGGTTTGCGGTTGTTCTGGTGATTGCCACCACCTGATGTTTGATGTTCATCCCGGTCGGGGTTAGACATTTATACCCCTAGCTGCTTGAATTTGTCGACGTTAACTTCAGCTGCTTTAGCGTTGACAATAAAGGATGGCCAGTCTTGGAATTGAGTAGACCCCGTCCACATGCTGATGATGGACAATAGATTTGCCTTGCAGGTGTCTATGGTGACAATAGCCGGAGTTCCTGGAGGCATTTTCAAAGCTTCCCGGCAGAATCTTTCGATAAAACTTTCAGCAGTTTTATTATACTTTTGTTTGATTTTATTGAGGGCTGACATAGTCATGTCATTGATTCCCTCATAAAATTGTTCCAAGAAGATTTGCTTTAAGCCAGAGAAGGAGGTGATACAACCATCGGGCAAGCTTCTATACCAATCGTATGCTACGCCAGCTAAACAGCCGACGAATACTCTGGTAAGAAGAGCGTCATTTGGTTGAATTTGAACAGTCATAACCTCAAAGTGGTTGATGAACTGACTGGAAGATGTACTGCCATCAAACAGCGAGATAGTTGGGATCTTGTACTTTAGAGGAAACGGGACTTCCTTCCATTCAACTGGGTAAGTTTGCTTGATCCCCAACCTTTGCAAGTTGTCCTTCTCCTTGAAAGCTTCGAACTGAGTTCGCAGAAGCTTCACAGCTTCATTGGCATCTTCCACTGATGTAGAAGGAGCAGGATGAATCACAGTGTTAGGAGGAGGAACAGCATGATAAGCACTACCCCCAGCACCTGATTGACTGGGTGTAGGTTGGACTTGTACAGGAGGTACTGGAAGAGATGCTACCCCCAGCCCTGCATTAGCAGGCACCGATGATGCTATGATTTCGGGATTTGTAGGCGGTACTATCGGTGGTACTGTGTGCTGAGCCACAATGATGGAATGCATACTTGTGACCATTTTCGCCATTGTCTTCAACTTATCTTCTAGTACAGCTATTCTTTGTTCTTGACTAGCTGAACTGGAAGCATCAGGATCTTCATTGACAACGTAAGCTGTCACTTCTCTGGGTACAGTGGAAGACACTGTCTGTTCTGAGCTTTCGCTGTATGCATCATAGTCGGAGAAAGAATCATCTCCTGAGTGAGAAGGAAGAAGACATTCAGAAGGATCTTGAAGATTCCTTTGACCGATTGTGTCTCGGCTTCGGGATCTGGTATGTTGGAATACTACTTCAGAGGATTCTTAGAGTAAATCCAAATACCGTTGGCTTGGCTTGCGAGGCTTTCCATACTTAGAGCACTTCCTACCCCCAGTGTCTCTGGAAGTCATGTCGATGGAAGCGTACAGAACCTCATCTTCATCTTCCGACATAGATTCAGAGTTAGAAAAGTTCAAACGATCGAAGACAGATCGTCTAGTTGTTTGACAACAACACTTGATAACAACCTTATGATTACAATGATGATGATCACTTGGTTGAATTGGAAGTGTTGAAGTGCTGTCCCGCCTTTGTTTGAGGTGTTCTCGGAGATCGGGAACAGCAACGGGACGAGGAAAAGTTCGAAGGATATGTTCTTTAATAACATTCGGAACATGGTTTCGGTTCTTCAAATGTTTTGTCCCTTGAGTGTACAGGAAAGTGCTCATTTCATTACCATAGGTGTCCGGGTTCTTAATCCTGGAAGTCTGCTTCTGATGATGTTTGGTCTTTGGCATTCTTAGATCAGCAAACTCACCCCCAGGGGTTTTTGTTTGAGACACCAGCAATTTTCTCTGTCTTGAACGGGAGATCTTGAGGGTTGGGAGATCTTGGAACTCTGCTACCGGAGTAGGCAGAATACCTCTCTGATCAGCACACTTCCCTTTGGCAAGGAAAGAAGGAGAATCCTTGTGAGAAAGGGTCCTTGTACTGACTGATGCCGGAGCACATTCAGATTGATCTTCAACGGTACAAACCGAGGAAGATTGAGGAAAGACCAAAGGGTCTTTTCCTTTGTTTTGGAAAGAAGGGTTAGTTAAAGAGCGTTTCCCTCTGTTGCCTTCCAAGTCATGGGACAAGGAAGTTTGATAAAAGACCAAAGGGCCTTTTCCTTTGTTGTGGGGAGGAGGAATAGCCAAAAGACTACTCCCAGTGGATTGCACAGGAGCAGCAGGGTGCTGGAGAGGAGTAGAGCTTTTCTCCTTGTTGTGAGAAGAAGAGAGATTAGCCAAAGGGCTGTCTTTCTTAGATTGTGCAGACACAGTTTGCGCATGAATGGATGGCGCACTGGCAGGTTGCACAAGAGAGTCTTTAGCAGATGACTTTCTGGTTCTGGCCACAGATACTGTGGTTTGTGCATTAGGAGTTCTGGCCACAGAGTGTTTGGGATGCACTCTAGTTGCTGGAGTGTTGGTTTGCGCAGGAAGATTGGCAGCCAACTGCGCCAGAGGCAGAGGAGTCTTGCACCTTGATAGGGCAGCATATAAAGTCTTTTGTGCACTGGCAACAGCAGATTGTTCAACATTCTTGGCAGAGACAGATTGTGCAATAGTCATAGTGGCAGCAACTGTAGACTGTGCAGCAGATTGTGCAACAGGCTTCTTGGCAGACTGCGCAGCAGTCTTGCTGACAGAGTTAATGGACTGCGCAGCAGTCTTGGAGACCCATACTGGTCGTACTTTGCTCGTGGCAGAAGTGGTTGCAGTGCGAGAAGTGGTCTTCGAGTTGATCATGGCTTCATAGGATGTCTGGTTGACCTTCACAACCAGAGTCTTCTGCGTCTTCCCGATAGACGCTGCGTCACATTGAGTTGTCACTTCCTCATCGGAGGAGAAAGTCGTCCCCAGCAGAGTCGCCATTTTGTTTGCAAAAATAAAAGTATGAAACTTTATTGATACAAACTTTGTAAAGATTACAAGAATTCTGGGAAAGTACAACTGTAGGAATCCAATCTAGAAGACGATTGCTTTATCCCTTGGACGATGTGAACTTTGAAGACGGTAGCCTCTGAAGTTGACTTGAAGGCAAAAGCCTCGGAGAATTGAAGGCAAAAGCCTCGGAAGAATACAGCAGCACTTGGGCAAGAACTCCTGAACTCTCTGAATTTTTATGTCTGATCTCTCTATATGATCTCTGATCCCCTTGAATGAAGACTTGAAACTCTATTTATTGAGTTCTGAAAATAACTAATTTTTAGTTATTCTGGATGGCGCAAGTTGGATTGCACAGGAACTGGATTGTGCAGCATCAGACTGCACAGACAGTTGTCTGGTTATAGGCTGACTATCTTGGACACATGGCATCATTTGATTGAAATGTGCATGATCATGTGAAGACGGTTGCCACGTAACGAGTAATTGATGGCATGAATGTCACGTGTACTTTTGTCAGTTGACATGATGAACTACGCCACATGAATTACGCTGACTTCGGATTGTGCTGAAGTGGATTGCGCAGACACTGGACTACGCAGACACTGGATTGCGCAGGCACTGGACTGCGCAGACACTGGATTGCGCAGGCACTGGATTGCGCTGCATGTACAGCTGTCCTCGAGCGCTGTGCGGCGTAAATAAACGAACAGTCTCCTCGTTCTTTGTGCTGTCAGCTGTCAGAAAGATTTAATTTTGTCAGGTAATGATGACATTGCCACGTCAGCCTTCGCAGTTGAAAGTGTGCGCAGTCTGGTGTGCGCGATCGGAATGATGCGCAATCTGATGTCTGCGCAGTTCATTTGAAAGTTGCATTTCTTGATTTTCGGACTTTGTTAATAGGTGCAACTTGATTTTTTTTAGGACCTACAGGTATAACAAAAACATAGAGCATGATTTTGGGTATACTTATTTTAGTTATGGAATTTAAATTTTCTCGCGGCCATACCGGTTAGCATGGCGAGGATTCTAGATAACATGATTATAGGATGTATACCTTAGTTATGACTCTATCTTTTATTGCATCGTAGCTTACTGGTGTGGCAAAAAATCTGACAACATGATTTCAGGAAGACGTGTATGGTTATCAGATCACATCTCAACTTGGTTCACTTTGTTATGACCAAATGAACAAGAATAAATTTTTATCATCATTCTTCCCTGTCTTGATTAACTCTGTCCTATCTACACCCACAACTAGGATTACAGGTTCTCTAAGACTCTCCAACATGATTGCTTTCACGTTATCTTTTTGGACATAATTGTTTTTGTGTTCCATCTTTCCTATGACTTGACTAAACTCTTCTTCGTTAACCTCTTGGGTAATTCTTCTCGTCTTTCTCGGTAATTATTGGAAACGCCTTATAGATTGATCCAAGGAAGGTTCGAGAAAGTAGATTTTAACCTTGTATTACGAAATCAAGAGTTTTGTAGCCAGAGAAATACTAGCGAGACAGGACTTTAGATGACGGCATCATGGTTACATATGTTTCACGAATCTTACTTGAACCATACCTTGTGTATTTGATTAATATTCCATGGATTTAGCCAAGATAAGTTTAAGAACCTGTACTATCTAGCATGACAGCTGTGCACTGCAGCCATCCGTCGTATTACGGAACAAAGAAGTTATTTCAGCCAGATGCACACTGACTTGGCAATAACTTTACGTGACCTAATCGCGGAGGTATATGGTTCTCGAGTTTTACCTCGACTACGTCCTATGCATCTCGTTGTACTCGTACCATTCTTGGAGATATTCCGACAAACTTTTCTGTCTTGCTTAACCCTTTAACTTGTTTGGATAGTGTTATGGATTGCTCGACCCAGTCTTAGGCCTTGTTACCTTTTATTTGATAGACGACTAAAATAGCCAAACCTCGTTAACTGATTCTATAGTATAACTATAAATGTTATTGTGTGATTGTGATGAGTACATTTCCTAGGGATTGGTTAGATTAAGCTTATAGGACAAGTATGAGTGATTGACTATAGTAGACTTGAAAACCATTAAGAACGATTGTATTGATAGTATAAATTGATGATAGGGTATCTAAGATGGAGAAATGAGATATTATATTGTTGTGACTATGGATTAAGGATTTGAATCTTGTGCTTAGATTCGAGAGTCGAGCATTGTGGGAAATTGATGACCAAGTGATTATTGGTTAGCTACAAGCTATTTACTTATGATTAGAGGGTAGATCGATATGTGAAATGATATAGAATAAGTTAGAATGAGATATAATATTGCGTACGAGATTGGAAAGATATTAGTTAAAACGACAAGGAACAAGGCAAAGACATATATACACTGGTAATTAATAAATCGGGCGTTTGAAATTGAGGATTTATATTCGGAGGAGTTGTTGAGTAAAAAGAAGAAGGTTCTACGCCAATAATAAGTATTGAACGTATAATTTCAAGGAGAAGCTGTAGGAAAGGATTGAAGACAAATAATATAAATGACCTGTGGATTGATAGAATAAGGATACTTAGGATATGATAAGGAAATCAAGTATTTACAATTGATGTTAGAAATATGGTTGATGATTAAGCATTATTGGCTTATAAACATACCCAGAGAATGACATATAGTTTAGGGTATACATAAAGGTTCCATATTAGTATGAAAGATTCTAAAGGATATATGACGTAGTTCATGATAGAAGGACCTTTGTTGAACCTGAACCAAAATGATTGTAAAGAGAAACAAAATAGATGATCACAAGGGTAGCAGATTGATTATTGTAACCAGAGCAACATGTTATAATTTGACCTATTGGATGATTTTAAATTTCGAGTATGAAATTCTTGTGAGGTGGGTAGGATGTCAGCCCCATGTGTAAACTCCCTAAATTTCTACTTTAAATTTTTTTTATAAATTGAGTATTTAAAATTTTTACTTGGTATTTGTATGTCGCATAGTCGTATTATACGTCGCATACGAAATTGTCATATTGGACGTCGGATGAGTTCGCAAATTTCGTATGTCTCGTCGAGTGCGAATATGTGCGAGATACATATTTTCGTAATAATATTTTATTTTAGAAGCTTGATTTTTTAAATATTAAATAATAAATAGTTTCGATTACATAAAGTTGTAAAATGCGTCGTATTTGAAATTTCCAAAACTTAGTTACATCATAAAAAGGTTATATATAGTAATTTGAAAACCATGTTTATGCAAATATTTATTACATACGAGAAGCATTAATTTAAATCCATATATACAATGCTATTTTCAAAATTAATTAATATTAATATTTTATTATTCAAAAAAATATCTAAAATTAGTAATTTGGTTTAGATTTAATTATGATAATTTACATTTGAAATTGTAATATATTTCGGTGTAATCTTTCTCTCTTATCAAATTATAATATAGAAAAGATTTTATTAACATCATTTTAAATAGATTTTTAAAAATATGTACGTATCTATAATGGATTGGATTTGATGAAATTTATTTTCAAATTATTTAAACTAATACCTATATGGGATTTAATCAATTTAAATTTAATAATATCTAAATGGGAAATTTAAACATCCCAATCCTTATCCTAATAGAAATTCTTACCTCCTATAAAAGGAGAGGTACTCCTCCATAATTCTCTACCACAACCATATTGTGCATCGTGTCTGTGACCATACAGTATCTTATTCCATCATTTACAAATACATCAATTTTCGTGTCTGACATTCCCGACCCGTCTTCGCCATCACCTCCTTCCTGGCCACCCCTTCTCCGTCTTCGATCAGAAACCCGACAACCACCACGTCTACCACCAACAACACCGTCTCCGTCTCATCACCATCACCACCACCATCCTCGACAACCCCTCATCGACATCCCGGCCATCACCAGTACCCTCACCCGCAACCACCACTGTCATCAACCACCGCCACCGCTTACCCCGCGGATCCTCGGCCAACAGCCATCAAAACCAACGCCACCACCATCAATATTTTTGGCAAAGCCAGCCACTCCGTACCACCACTGCGTCCATCGCCGACATCCCACAGCGCCATCACCACCATCCCAAAACCCCCAAACAAGGAAGAATGAAGGGGGACCCTAACCTGCAGACCGATCGCAAGCATGCCGACTTCTCTGTGTCGTCCACCCGATCTCGTGCCAGCGCACCCCTCGTCTCTGGCTCATCGTCGTGGCTGCATGGCAAACCTCCTGGGCCAGCGACCATCTGCCGGAAGCTCGTCCCCTTAACCATCCTGCCGCACGACCTCTCCTCCCTCGACTTTGCAGCCGTGACAGGCGCCAGCCCGGCCGCTCCTCCCGCGTCGCGTGGGCGGTGATCTCTACTAAGCCGACACGCCGCCGCCTTCCGCTGCCGGCCGCCCTCTCCCGCGGTCCGCACTCCCCGCCGGCGCGCCTCCATCCAGCCCCCGACGCCAACGCCTGCAACTCCCGGAGACCTCCGTGCCGTACCGTGACACGCCGACCCCAGCCCCGCGGGTGAGCTCTCCCCCCCCTCTCGAGTCCCCTCTTTTCCTATTTCTCTCTCTCCCATATTTTTTCTAATACTCCTTTAAGAAGAAAACCCTGTATGGATTATTTCATTAACCTTATTATTATTATTATCAATTTTATTATTAATACTCTTATTACTTATTATTATTTGATGTTATGAATATGACTATTAAAATTTTAGAAATTTATGGAAATATTCCTCACTTCAAGGATTAGCTTAAAATACCAAAATTTTATTTGTTTAAATATTGTTATATATATTTTAGGTCTAGATATGATTTTTACGTAAAAATAATTTGAATAAAAAAAAGAGATTTCCAAGTTATTATATATTTTCAAGCATTGCAAATAAGATATTGTTTAAATTATAAGTTTTGATCTAAAAAGATTTTTACATGCTAGAGAAAATGTACTTTTCTAATTATATATACTTATATAAAGTATTTTCAAGTATTTACATGAAAGTATCTTCAAAAATTAGTATAGGTATCGCTATCTCCATTCCATACTAAAACCCATTGTTGCTAGATTTTTGTGAACTGGAGTACTTCCACCCCGACTTCAGCTAGGGAATACGACAGGACTTGTCGGATCATCGCACCATGCCAGGCCCACTACCAGGCAAGACACCTTGCCTTTACTGTTTACTTTCTTGCTCAATATCATGCATGTTTTATTTCTTATCAAGTTGTTCTTTCAAAACTATATGTAGATGCAAATTATTATTATGCAATTGGCTTAGAGTTAAGGGACTACCATATATTTAGAGCATCTCATAAACTGTCACGATGTGCCACGGGTTGTGTGAGTTGTGAGTCGCATATAGCTTCGGACTTGCGTATCGACCGTACATCGGTGCATACAGGTCGTGCGTTAGGATATAACTGCTAATAGATTGTGTAGAAGACTTGGTAGTTATTAAGGATTAAACAATGTCGTCGAGATGATGTAAGTATAGTACCATGGGGAGGGAGAAGACAGTTATTAGCGTAGGGGCTACATGTTCAGAACATACAGATTTGGGCCGATAGTGTCTCGTATGAGCGCTACGTACTGCTCCGGGGCCGATAGTGACTCGGATGAGCGATACTTTCTGCCCATGGCCGATAGTGTCTCTTATGAGCGCTACCTACTGCTACTCTTTATCCCTCTATGCTGAACACCTAAGCTCCTGCATAGAACGTTGTCTTCAAAAGTGCATTATTTCACCTAGAATGGTTAGGAACCTTTACTCATGCATACTTTTATGTTGAGCTTTTATTATTCAGTTTATTGGCATAATATTATGTGTCTTGTTACGTCCCTCTGAGGACCTGGTGATTTCTCCAGGGGTGTGTTTCGTGTTTTCTTACAGGTGCTCTAGCTAAAGTCGTTCCTTCCTTCGTGACGATTGCTCTCGGACTGTGCTTGCTTCACTTAACAAATTCTTCATTGTATATTTCTTATTTTAAATTATTGGTAGTGGATATGTCTTTGCCCAACGTTTGTACAAAATAACTAGTTGATTATATCATTAAACCTTCATATTGTGGATGAGATTTAGTTTGATCATGGTTTACTACATTTTACAGCTTATGTATACATACGAGCCATTCATTTACTCGTATGTATACAGTTGGCATGATACGTATCGGATCCCAAGTATTTTGGGACTGGGACATTACACCAAGAATTTTAGGGTTGATTTTTATTTTTCTAAATGAATTATTTTCAATAAATATTTTATTATAATTATTTTTTATCATTAAATGTACTTTTTTGTGACTTTGATTTCTGGAGCGTCAGGGATGCCAACCTCTGGAAATTCTCTTCATGAGTTTGTAGTAGACAAGATTATCTTCACGTTGATATATCATCTCCCACTCAAACTTGTTCTCTTGTGCTTTTTTTGCATCACGCAACTTTCGGGTCAATTTAGGCCAATTGATTATCTAACGTAAAACCTGATCCAACTTCCAATTTAATTTTAGGGCCTGACATCGGTCCAATCAAATCGATCCAATATATCGTTTTGATCTATTTTAAGCCTACTATGCACGTGCCACTTGCGTGCCACCTAATTGATCTCTCGCATGCTCCTATTTCACCCATAATTATAAATAACTTAAATTTGTAATTATGACTAAAACTAGCCCAAACTCCATCAAACCTGATCCAACGCCAAACCAGATTTTATGTGATCCCTATCATGACTACCCATACAGCCCACTAATACATCACTCCTTCTCCCTACACAAAAATATCTCTCTTTCTCTCTCTACTTTATCAAATATCTCATTTTCTCTCTCTTATATATATGTATATATATATAACTCTCTTTCTCTCTCCTCCTTAAAACACTCCCACACACACCCCCCCTCTCTCCACCAGTACACACACTCACCCCTCTTAGCCGACCTCTCTCTCCCTTAATTTTTTTCTCTCTCTCTCTCTCTTTCTAATATACAAATATCTCTCTCTCTCTTTCTAATATACAAATATCTTTCTCTCTCTCTCTACTAACAGCCACCTCCCCCCGCCATAGTCGACATCTCTCTCTTCTCTTCCTACACTCAACCGACAACACCCCCAACTTTATTTTATTCCTCCTCTTCTTTTTCTCCTTCACATTACTCTCCTTTATCAACATCCATCATCACCATCACCACCATTTTCATCACACCACCACCCTCACCTCCACAAACACCACCATCACCATCACGAGCACCACCCTCACCTCCATAAACAACACCACCACCACCACCACCACCACCATCACAAGCACTACCATCACCATAATCATCACCGACACCACCACCTCCTCCTCTTTCATTCTCCTCCGACCAACCACCGCACGCCACCACGGCCACCACCGCCATCGCCGTGCCCCCTCCTGGCCCCCGTACCACCGTGCAGCTAGCTGTAATAGCAGCAGCAGCAGCAGCGTAAGGCAGCATCAGCAGTAGCGCCACCGCATTTCGCCGCCACGCGCCGCCGCGTGGGCGGACCCAGCCCTTGACCCGGCGAACCACCAGGCGCCCTCCCCGTGGCAGTCGTCGATCTCGCTAATGCGATATGCAGACGATTCGTGCATTTGGCACGGGATCCCGTCGTGACGCGCGAATTTTGGACTCAGAATTCGTGTTTTATCGTCGCAACTTTATGTACATTTTTCGAGTAATCCGACCGTTGGATCGACGAACTCTTTGCTCCGTCACAATCTCGGTATATAGCTCTTCACTTCTCTCAAGTTTCATCCGTTAATTTTCTTGTTTGATACATCAAAATCGGCCGCCAAGTTCACACTTTAAATTGTATCATTTTTGGACAATTTTGTGGAGCCAACTTCGTCGGCTCGTAACTCCGTCGTTGCACCTCTGTTTGATGCACCGTTAGTTCCTGTGCACAGCTGGCATAACCTTCTTTCTATCCCTCAAGTTTTATATCATTGTGAACACGTTTGATTGGTTGAATTTGACGTCAAAGTTGGTCGTCTTGATTCATAATTTCCAACTTGTAAAATTCTTTTTTTGAACCCGGGACTCCGAATTTCAATTCTGACACCACCAGTAGACTCGTGGCGTTATTCTGGCACAATTTCATATAAAGTTTATTAGATTTAGAGGACGTGAGTCCTGACACATATTTCGGTGCAAAACGGGCCCCATAGTCCGAGTCAACGGGTCACTTTGAGATCGGCTCATCGGAATCCAATTTCGGATATACCGTTGAGTTCGTATCGTCATTTTGGACTCGTTGACATATAATTTGCCGAGTTTTGTGGACTTGGCTCCGGTACTTTTTTTTGTACAAATCAAAATTTTAATGTTCTGGTCAACGGACCAATTTGAGATCGGGTCAACAGAATCCAATTCTGGATATACCATTGGATTCGTATCATCATCCTAGAATCGTAGACATATAATTTGCTAGGATTTGTAGACTTCTATCTTGACACATTTTTCGATGTAAAGTGGGTCTAACGACGGACATCATTTTGACCTAAAATTAATATTTTGCCCTCGTGTCCAAATTGGACTTATGGGTAGGCTATCCTAGCTAATTTAAGCATTCTAGACATGTTGGTGATATTTATTTTATCATCCGACAATATCTGTAGATTTTTTTCTTATGTATCATCCTTTATTTATAATTAATTCTTATTATTAGTATATTTGTATACTTGGTTTTTGTAAAACTCTTGAATGATCTTTGAGTTTCTAAGGACTCCGAGTGTTGGTATTAAGCTTAGTGTCACCCTAAATTGGTCTACTATGCTAGGGCATCACTTAGCTAGGTGTCCAGTTCGAAGTCGTGGCACACCACTAGTGTTAGAGTTAGCAGTCTAGAGTCTTGAACATAGAATAGGAACTGAGATTGTTATATCCCTTTCTACAGTGATATGACACCAGGCTTCTTCCTCTACATTTTCATTTTATTGTCTTGCTCGAGGCAAGTACCGCTACAAACTTTATTTTACAACATATGATAATGAATTGCGTATGAACCATGTTAAAATATCGTTTCTTGAACTGCAAGTCATATCTTCCCATGCTTTATACTGCTCTAAGTACCTACCATATTTTATACTGCTCTCAGTACCTATCATGCTTTGTACTGCTCCAAGTATCTTTTACATGTTTTAAACTGCTTTCGTATCTCTCACATGTTATAGCTTGGGTTATGGGGAAACTAATAGTTGAGTATGTGATCATGTCCCCTTCAAACGTACTTATGTACCGAGCAAGGGCGCATTTTATATGCATACCTTGTCGTAGGCCATTATCCTGCATTTATGTACGGATGTACACCTATGCTCGTAGACTTGTACGTACGTATATTTTATTACATGTAGACTTGTACGCCAGTACATTTTACACCTATTGACCGATCACGTGCCTGCTCCAGTTTTAAATATTACATAAATATCTGTCGCTATGACAAATGTATCTTCTACATGATAGACTGTGATATAACATGATTCTTATTTATTACATCTCTTTTCATTCCATGCTCAGTATGTGTCACGCCCCAGAACCAGAATACTGGAGAGCGGGGAACAAACACAGCCAGCTACATACATTGAAATGAATCCCACCTCGCAATACGGTCATGGCTATCTAGATGCATGAGGTTTACTACAAGCTATTAGTCTCTTAGGGTCAAGGACAAGCCTAGTTTCTCAATCTCAAGCAAGCAAGTAAATGTAACAAGATGGTAGATCATCAGACATACAAGGTAAGGCGTCCCAAACATTACATATTCAGATGATCATGAAGCTAGTCATACAAAATGCGAAGACTAGCAAGAGTTTAAGTCATACATGATCAACCCTAGGATGTATCAATCATGTTACAGCCATTAGGCAGACATGAATGTAAATTCAACACGAGCTAACACTTGCTCGGCGGCTAAACGCCTCAAAAGAATAATTTTACAACAGAGTGGGAGAGCAAAATAAAACTCACTCGTTGTCGGAGTTCCTTCTAGTGGTCACCATCTGGCAGGAAGGCTGGGAGATCCTCGGAAGGTGCTCCGAAATCTAGCCATACCAAAACCAGCTGGATCAGACCCCAGAAAGAGCAAGTGCCACAAAGGAGGCTTCACTTAAGAACTAAAACCAATATATTAGTACATAAGGTCATAGATGAAATAACAAAAGACATGAGTTAGAGAAAAATTGATGATAAACGATAAGATAACTAAAGGACTATTCCGGTAACCAAGTTACAACCCGTAAATCAAACAAGGACCGTAGTTGTAACCCTTCACCTGAACAGAACTTAGTCTCTAACCTATTATCGATAAAGTAAAGCATACACAAGTATGTCCTGAGATAGCCATGTACTGGATCTAGGCAAGACTAGACAAGATGGGACTCCATCCAATATTCACGGCCAAGCAAGAGTACAGCTTGATATTTAAACTAACTAGGGTTATCACAAGCCTAGTTACTAGCAAGATGCAATAAGATATCCCTACGACCACAAGCCCTGCAGACTATCTTGGTTATCCAGACGCAAGGTTCATGCTAAGAGTTATCATGACTTGATAGGTGACTTGAGTGCAACACATGACGGTGTGCATAGTAATCATTTCATGAAGTGCCTCCACATGACAGTGAGTTGGAAATGTGCCATACTCGTCGGTATGCTACAAGTCCATCAGAGAAGGCGCCCAGATAACGGGATTGCTTGTAGCCGGAATACCTCTCTATATGAACTACTTGATCAATATAGTCATTAACCTAGTCAGATTCAATATGAATCCCTGACCGTGGTAACCAGGGATACAAGTCCTAGACATGATACGAGACAAGACTGGTAGCTTATACAAGAACATTCAATACAATCACCTACGGTGTCAAGATGAGAATTTACTTATCATGTCAAGTTAGCTGTCGCAACAGCGTTCAATGTTACATGTCAAGATTACTTAGCAGGTCAAGATAATCGTCGCAACGGTGTCCATGAGTTCATGTCAGAATTACTTGTCAGGGGTGTACCACAACGGTCACCATCATGTCATGTTACTTGTACTTGTTACTTGTTAGGAGCGCGCCACGATGGGCCACTATCATGAGTTGTCACAAAATCATGCCGTGTACAGATTATCATTACAATATTAACAATATTAACATATCATGATATAATAAGGGGTGCCATGCGCCCAATAAAGGTGAATCTTGGACAATGGATGCCAGGGCCATACTGTGCCGGGCAAGGGGGTAAGATACGCTAGTGCTAAGAAGCCTCCGGGCAGGGGAGTACACCAAGGGAAGTACGCCAAAGGAGTACGCCAAGCCAGATGAGTACGCCAAGGGAAGTATGCATAAAGGAAGTACACGTTAGGGAAGTACGCGTAAAGGAAGTACGCGTAAAGGAAGTACACGTAAAGGAGTACGCCAAGGAAAGTATGCATAAAGGAAGTACGCGTAAGGGAAGTACGCGTAAAGTAAGTATGCGTAAAGGAGTACGCCAAGGGAAGTATGCATAAAGGAAGTATGCGTAAGGGAGTAAAGTTTACGCGTGAAACTTGTTTTACGCCAAGGCAGGGTAGGCTTTATTTTACACGTAAAATAGTCTTGACTTGCGTAATCCAGATTCACGCTGACACGAATAAACGTGGGCGTAGAGTTTGATACTACGCTGACACGTATAAACATGGGCGTAAGGAACCTCCAGAACTCCAAATTTCTATTAAACCTTTAATCTAAGCCAAAATGGGACTTCTATAGATCAAAATGGGGTATAACACAAATCTTAACAACCTGGAACGATCAAAACTTAAAAATAAGGAAGTTTGATAGATCAAAACCACCAAAATCTG
Source organism: Iris pallida (assembly GCA_029216955.1). Taxonomy (NCBI): domain Eukaryota; kingdom Viridiplantae; phylum Streptophyta; class Magnoliopsida; order Asparagales; family Iridaceae; genus Iris; species Iris pallida. Next base: position 10,163,002 of record JANAVB010032618.1, on the reverse strand, counting down.
AGAATGGCAAATTTCTAGATCTACAAAAATAAAACTTCAAAATACAAAACGTCAAGTTCTAAACTATCTTAGAATCACGAGAGAAAGATAAATTAACAATAAAAAAATGGTTTCTCATGTGGAAGCAAGGTGCACTTGCCTATGGGTTTTCTTAGGTCAGAGGAGAGGTTAATGGAGAAAAAGAAGAGTAAATGAGAATAAGTGAAGAGAGAGAAAGTAGTTGGACTTAAAATGGAGATGGTGGTAGGTAGGGGGTTGGGTTCATGATGAACCACCATAAACCAAAACAAACCAACCCAAGCCGAACCCAAGTCAAAATAAACCAAAATAAACCAAGTCATACAAGCTAGACAAGTCTGATTACGGGTCGAAATTCCGTACACGTATACTGAAAATACGTATAACGAAAAACGGAGGTGACAGTATGTTTAGTTTGTAGAACTAGTACTTGTTCACGTCCTGACAGGATAACGTTGTAGGCATACTTTCGGAGGAAGATTTCTTTTGTGATCTTTTCTATGGACCTACTGCAGAGGACCGATCCATTGCTCCCGAGGAAGTCCCCGCAGGGAACCTCGCTTGGTAGTCTCGCTTAGATTATTTTTTGGCTTAGATATTGAACTGTTTAAACTATATCTTGTAGTCATTGGACTTTGTCTCCAGTTTAATACTTTGGAAGTATATTATTAAGTCTGTACTTATTTTACTTCCGCTTATAGATGTTGTGTTGTGATGAACCTTTTAAACGTGATATTAGAAATGTTAGTAGCTTAGATCCTTTATTGTCTATACTTAGAACAGCTTACTACGCTTTAAAACAGCGTAGGCTGGACATGGCTCGGCCCGACCCAATAATTTGGGTACCGGGTCGTGACAGCCAACCTGGACAATCAGTCCTAACCCGGTAGATCCAACCTTATATTGGTGGACAATACGTCTCATCTCGGGAGTAAAGACAGCTAGCGAGCTATATGAATGGGGATCACTTTGCTTAATCTCGTAACAAGATCCCGCATCAGAACGGTTGTCTCTTCGAATCAACTGATTTATGATGTCCTTCAATGCTCCATCTGAGTCGACGCAAGTTGGTATTCAATCTGCATATAGACAAACAAAAATGTCAAAACTCATAAAAAGACTTAGAAAGAAAACTACATCCTGAAAGATGTTCCAGGTGCACGGTGCAAGCGCACCACCTAGAAAGTAGTAGGCAGGCGCAATGGCGCACGACAATGAGTCTTGGCACGTAATGCATTCGATGGCATCAACATGCCTATGTGATAGTGCGCGTACAAAATCGTACGTATCAGAAACTTGTGCACGCCATGTATCGGTGAAGGCACGTTTTGCATGTATATCTGCGACAGAGTGCACTCGCTATAGCGTGTGGTAAAAGGGGAGCACGTGAACAAGCGTCCCAAACATGCCAGCACTCACGTCCTCCTAGAAATTAAGTGATGCATACATTATGGCTAATTACTTACCATCAACCACGAAGTGCATAATGTCGACGCCGAACGACGTCCCGACGAGAGTGCTAAGCAGTGTCTCAGCAAAAATGCGAGTGGCACTACGATAAAGGCTTCGGGTGGCTTAGCCTTAAGGTCACTCTTCTTTTCGGTGAAGAGAGGAGCATGAAGAGCCTCGACGTCGATCATGGAGCAAGAGGAAAAGAGAAACAAACCAAAAAAACTCTTCCAAGAGCCCCTATTTATAGGCTTAAATTCGTAAATACAACGAACCTGACATTAATGGCGATGAATCTAACGTTTCGGCTCTCGTGATGAACGGTTTTCCAAGAAGCCCTCACAATGCCTATTTATAGGCTTCAAACAACGTGTGCATTGGTAAAGGAGGAAAATGAACAATTACCTATTCAAGATAGAACCGAACTAACCGTTCCTATTCATTCCTATTTGGATCAGAAGATTGTGATAGCATCATCTAAAGGCGCACGCCCCACTGCTATTCAAAGTGTTTCCAACTTTACACGAAAAAATTAAAAAACTTTGAAGGGGGTCTTGTAGGCGCATGGGTCGCACGTTCCAAATGATTGAAGCATGTCCTACGCCTTGCTATAGCATCGAGTATAGCAAAAGAGCTTCACACGCCTAAATCTGAGCAGCATCTCGATCTCTATGCTCTGAGCCGATCACACCCTCTTAAGGGTGCGCCTCCCATATCCACGCCTCACTCGGACATGCGTGTCTTATCAAACGTTTCGATCCTTGTGCTGAGAAGACAGCTACGATATAAAAATCGAAGAGTCATGATACAGGCACGCCCCTTCTACTTACGCCTCAGTAAGGCGCACCTCTCCGTCCACACATATAGGCGCATCCTATATGCTTACATCAATGATTATCAATTACTCATACCGAAGCTGCATTTAATAGGCATGGCTCTCTCGAGCCCCCCGTTTGACATTTCGATTCTCGTACAAGCAACACAGAAGTCAAGGTTCATCCACCTTTTGGGAACAATATAGACGGGCGTATGTTTCCCTAAGCCTTCTCGGGTGCGTATGCTTCTACCCGTTGCGCCTACGTACCATGCGCCACCTAGGACAGTGATTCCTAGGCGTGTGTAAGAATCAGGCGCGTGCCACGTGTCTATATGCCCAGTCACACCAAGGAACGAGTTTGGAGCATTTCGAGATTCTTTCTAACAGCATATCTACTACGTAACAGTCAGCTATGGTCTCTCTACCAGGGAAATGTGCGCCAGGCTGCAACTAACCCCTTTTAGGGGTGCCACATGGCAAAGTGTGCTATTCCCACTCAAAAACTATAAATAGGAGGAGTCATCCTCCATTTGAAGCTCTCGATCATAGTTTAAAAATTCCTCAAGTCCCCCCCCCCAGTTCTTGAATTCCTCAAGAGGTTCCCGAGCAAGCCCGAGAGAGTCCTTGCTGTCCCCCTCAGCCAGTGAAGTTGAGCCCGGCAGTACTCCCTCACAGTCAGATCGTCAACGGAGTAAAGAAACAACCCTCCACCGTCACAACCCAGATCAAAAACAAAGTACGATCAGGGATTCCTGTTCAGGAGTTCCTTTTTGTATTCTCGTTCGCAGTACTTCACAGTAGCCTATTTTCAAGCTCGGAAGAGATGTCGAACACCCGATATGAACCTTACTGGTTCTTTCAAATATCCTTGAGTTCTGCTCTTTCCAGATGTGCCATACTGCCGACGTTATTCTAATGCAGGCTTCATGGAAGAACCATGTTCCTCGATCCCTCGAGTTCCTGATAAGCAGTCGCACAACGGCCACCTTCTCTTCCTCTGGAATCCTAACTGCCTCTAGAATGACCTCTATATCCTGAAGCCACGCGTCAGCAGCAATAGCATCTTCACTGCCCAAAAAAAAGGTGGGTTGAGGCGCTTGAAGTTGTTAGCCGCATTATTTTCTTGATAACCAACTCTGTCTATAGCTTCTTGTACTATCTATTGTAGGGTATCGCCCCGACGATCTTGTAATGCAAGCAAGTCCCAGATGAGTCCCATCAGGGTTCTATTGTCAGGCTCTATAGGCTAGACTGGCTGAACTGGTGGCTCTTGATCTCCGGAAGGCATGACTCAGGATGTTGCCCCTGAGTGCTGGGTTTGGTTCCAGGTTGCTGCTAGTTCACTTGTTGTTGCTGGTTCACTGGAGGTGCTCCACCAGGTTGATCGGTAGGACAAAGAACAATGCCAATGAAGAAAATGATATGGGGAACAATAAGGAAGGACCAAGATAGATCAAGGATAAAACACCTTATCAGGTTAAGATTCAGGAAGATTAGAAAGCACGAGTAGAGATCAAGAACGAATGCTGATTGAGACATCTATTCGGTAAAACACTCACACATCTTGATTTATAAGACCTGCATGGGCCACCACTTAAACTGTGTCTCGCCCCAGAACTAAAATACTGGAGAGCGAAAGACAGACACAGCCAACTATGTACATTGAAGTACAACCCACTTCGTAATACGGTCACGACTGTCTAGATGCATGAGGGTTTATCTACAAGCCAACAGTCTCTTATGGTCAAGAACAAGCCTAGTGTCTCAATCTCAAGCAAGCAAATAATTGTTACAAGATGTTAGATCATCAAACATACAAAGTAAGGCGTCCCAAACATTATATATTCAGATGATCATGAAGCTAGTCATACAAAATACGAGATTAGCAAGAGTTAAGTCATACATGATCAATCCTAGGATTTGTCAATCATGTTACAACCCTTAGACAGATAGAAATAAAGTTTCAACACGAGCTAATGCGTACTCGGCGGCTAAACGCCTCAAAAGAATAAGTTACAGTAGAGTGGGAGAGCAAAATAAGAAAACTCACTCGTTGCCATGGTTACGCCTGGTGTTCACCATCTGGCTGAAAGGCAGGTAGATCCTCGGATGCTACTCCAAAATTTGGCCATACAAAACCAGCTGGGTCAGACAACAAAAAGAGCAAGTGCCACAAGGGAGGCTCCAGTTAGAAACTAAAACCAGCATATAAAGAATAGAAAAATTGATAAAATGGCATAATTAAATAACATAAAATACATGCTTTAAAGAATATACTAGCTTGCATAAAGAAATCAAAAGGTGGAATATAATACCCATGTTAATCATGAGACAATCATTCAGGCACAACTAATCAAGTCCTACGGCTTGCTATCATTAGCTAACTAGGGTTATCATAGGCCTAGTTACTAACAAGACACAGTTGAGATATTCCCGCAGTCACAAGTCCTGCAGACTATCTAGGTTATCCAGGCGAGGTTACAAGAGTTTATCAAGAATTAAGAGAATCATTAGGTGACCTAGAGTGCAACACATGACAGTATGCTGGAAATGTGTCCTACTCGTCAGTAGGGTACATGTCCACAGGTGTGGCCGGGATAACGGGATCGCCTGTAACTGGAAAATATCTCTAAATGAACTACTTGATCAATCTAGTCGTTAATCTAGTCAGATTCATAGTGAATCCCTGACCGTGGTAACCATGAATCCATATCCTAAACATGATACAAGACGAGACAAGTAGCTTGTACAGGCACAATCAACCACGGAGTCAAGACAAGAGTTACACTTTGCAAGTCAGGGATAATTGTCGCAACATCAATCAAAATTACACATATCATGTCAGGTTTACTTGTCATGTCAAGAGTGCACCTCGATGGACCACTATCAAGATTATCAAGATGGGATCATGTTCTCATCTTCAATTTCAAGTTACTAGCTCAAGATTACTAAGTCGGGTCGTTGCAATTTAGGCCAAGTACAGAAAACATGCATAGAAGATCAAGAACTATGATTGAAACTATCGGTCGTATATGAACTCCAGTTAAGGTGAAACAAGAAGATTCTTGAAGCCAAGACAAAGATTTACAACTTTCATGTTTGACTTTTTCAAGATTTTAGCTACAAAACAGCTCAAACGGACAAAAATAGTCATTTAAGGTGATTTGCGCACTGTTGCACTGCGTGCGCGAGCAAAACTGCCCACGGCACACGGTGCGCACATGCACGACGTGCGATTTGAGCACTGCATGCAAAATGCCCAGCACGTGCAGAAAAAACTGTCTACGGCGCACGACCAAAGAATGGCGCAGGCACGCGGCGCGCAAAATGTACTGCGCACGAGCAAAACTGCCCATGACGTACGGCAAACGACGCATGTCGCTCGTAAGCACAGTGTACGATGCGTGACCAATAAATGGCACGGCGCACAAATGTACTGCGCGTGCGAGCAAAACGGCCAACGGCGCACAGAGCGCGCAAGAACGGCGCCCGGGCGCGGGACCAATAAATGTCGCGGGCGTGCAACTACATTGCGCGTGCGAGCAAAACTGCCCACGGCGTACGGAGCGCACAAGCACGGCGCGCAGGCATGCGACACACAAAGCGCGCGTACGGCACTGTTCATCGTTCCGACAGCCCCGAAGATGTGCCGGAACCCATAAACACAAAAATGCCATAACTTCTTCATACGAAGTCGAAATCAAGCAGTTCAAAAGCCAAAATTGGGTAGAATGAAATTTCCTACAACATGGAACAACTTGTTTTCGAAAATACCAAGTTTTAATAGATCAAACCAAAGAAAACAAAAATAATCTTAAAACTTAGATTTACAAAGATGTGACCATCAAAACCAAAAATGTCAAGTTCTAAAGAGGCTCAGAATCATACAAGGAAAATAATGAAACAATAAAAACCAATATCCACCATGAAGCTAGTTACACTTGTCTAGGGCTTGGTAGGTGGGAGGAGTAATGAATAAGATGGAGAAATAAATGAAAAGTAAATGAAGAGAGAGAGAGAGAGAGGAGTTGGTATATATACCAAGCGAACTCATCTCAACCCAACCCCAAACCAAACCAAATCAAACCAAGCCAACTTAACATGCCATGATGAACAAAGGCGAACCAAATCCAAGACTAGGCTAAGCAAGACAAGTCAAAACATGGATCACCTGACAATATCATAAATTCATACACGTATACTAAAAATACGTATAACGAAAAACGGAAGTGACACTCCTCCTCAGATATCTATTTTACATCCATTTAGCCCATAGGGAATCCCCTTGAAGCATCCGCCATACCAACTTCATGCCAGCCACCTTCCGAATAGTGCTCAGTGATCGGAGACTAACCCCTCCCTCCTTTTGCGGTCGACATAGGTCCTTCCAGGAGATAGCATGTATCATTCTCCGCCATACAAAGTCAGCACAAAGTTTCTCCACTCTACGTACCGACGACATAGGTAGCAGAATCGACTGTAACCAAAAAGTAGTTATTACCAATATAACTGATCGTACCAGTTCAATTATGCCTCCGAAGGACAAGCATTGAGATTGCCATCCTTCAATTCTGCACCGGACATAATCCACCAAGCCCGGACACTCTGTCTCCCATGCATAGTTGACAGACAGTGGAACACCGAGGTACTTGACAGTTAACTCCCCTCGTCTCACCCCCAACATGGACGTCACGTTCTTCTTTGTTGGAACAATGTGCATTCAGAAATATAGTGCTTTTATCTGCGTTCAGCTGTAACCCAGTCGATCCACTGAAATTCTCTAGAATGTTTGCCAGCACTCCAAAAATTGCCAAATAAGGAACAAGAAACACAAGCAAATCATCAACGTAAATCAAATGAAAAACATGTGGGTGTACCTACTTATATAGGGGGAGACTTGCTTCCAATGAACATCAACATCTAGCAAACATGTAAAATACTCCATCACCAACATTAACAGATACGGAAAAAGCGGATCACCTTGTCTCAAGCCCCGGTTGCTCCTGATGAACCCGTGTGATTGTCCTTTAATTAGTACAGAGAATGTCGGGGTAGTAATGCACTCCCGCACCCTACTGACCCACATAGCAGAAAACCCCATAGCTGTCATGATGCAGCACACAAAATCTATGTTCACCATGTCATATGCTTTCATGATGTCGAGTTTGATGCACGCCTTGTCTCCTCCCCGCTTGTTAAACTCCCTTACCATCTCGTGCGCCAACAGGGAGTTTTTTGCAATAGACTTGCCTTTGATAAATGCAGCCTAGTTGGGAGATATCAGCTCGATCATCATCTTGTCTATGCATTGACACATAACCTGGGTGATCAACTTGTATATAAAATTACAGCATGCAATCGGTCTGATTCTCCCAGAGTGACCGCCCCTTCCTTTTTTGGCACAAGAGTAAGGAACGTATGATTGATCTCTCACAGAAGCTGGCAATGTTTGAAGAAATCGCTAACCACCGAATATACAGACTCCTTTATTTCCTGCCAGCAAAATTTGTACAATTTAGCACTAAAGTCATCCAGACCCGGGGCTTTGTCTACGTCTGCCTTCATAATAAGCGCCTCAATCTCTGCCAACGTAACTGGTGCCAGAAGCTCATTGTTACCTGCCTCAGTGACCAACTTTTTGCAGACAAACGTCGGAAATGATGTCCGGCACTCCGTTTGATTGTATAGATCTGTATAGAACCGGATCGCCTCCCCCTGGATTCTTTCATCCACGTTGACCACCCTGCCCTCCGATTCAATCATAGAAAAAATTTATACACCTATCACTGTCTTTCAGCCATGCGCATTTCGTCCGTTGTGCTATTTGAATCTTGTCTGCCAGCCGGAGCGACTGCACCTCCTCCATAAGTCGGTATTCCTTGTCAGCTAATTCGGCGTTGTTCAAATCCAACTGTAGTCGGCCTTGGACTTCCAACAACTCAGCGAGCTTCTGCTTCACCTCATTTTGAGGCCTCCTACGAAGCCAACTACGCAAGCCCGCCTTAACTTGTTTAAGCTTATGAACAAAACAAAATTGGGTGTTGCCGCTTATTTCCATTGAGCCCATATGCTCGCCGCACTACAAAGATTCAAATGACTAACTTGATCCCAGTTGGATGGAGTTCTATTTGTCAGAGTATTACCAAATTTGATCTTAGTTTCCAATAGGATACATATAGAGCTCTGCTCCTTTTGCACCAACACACAAATCTCGCGCCACCGGCCAATCGAACACGTACCCCTCACGTTCCAGGAGATTAGCGACATCTATACAATCGGCTGGTTCCCTTTCAAGCCTCCAGAGACTGCGCCAGGGATCGGCGCATCCTCCATACGTTCCTGATTCACCGCGCCCTGTGTTTGCTCTTGTGTTTTACTCTCTTCCCCATACGCTAGAAAATGGCTCCAGGCGGGGTTAGTGCATACCACCTCCTTGCTATTGTACATTGTAAGCGTCGAACACCGCCTACGCTTCCTTCATTACTTTCAGTCTTGTCCCCTTTTCTAGGTAGAACGAGAGCCAACTCCAGTCCCTCTTGAGGCGTTCGTGCTGTCCTCCCCGCTTTTTTACACGATCCCCCCTACTCGCCTCTTGTAATGTAGGGTTGAACAAAGTCGGATGAGACCCAGCCGTACTGTCCTTTCCCAGAGCCTCCTTATTCATGTGTAATGTCCGAAACAACGAGACAATATGCACGTAGGAGGAACCCATTCATACTCCACCTTCTGCGTGTAGACTTCACCAGACGGGACTTCCTAGGAGACCTCTTTAGGAAGCAACGTGCCAGTGGTTATCTCTACAAACACGTGGGCATACTGAATTCTCGACCGGGCAACAGTGGCTTCATCACCCTTTATATGTCTTCCGACGAGGCTTGCGAGCTTCATAATCATAGAAGTATTCCAAAAACATGCGAGGAAATTCGGGAATCGATGTACGGTATGGAGGAGTTCCCGCTCGCATCTAGTATCAGGTCACCACTCCTTCAATATTATTAATCTTTCGTCAAACGTCCAAGTCCCACCTTGCAAGATTCGATCAACATCGTCTCGCATACCAAATTTGACAAGGAAGAATCCATCATCTCTCGCATGGAATTCCATGCTACATTTTGGCCTCCATTCCCATGCAGCGTAGTCCCTGATCTACCCATAGAAAGGTTTGTCGCTAAGAACGTAGGGGATCACTGAGTTCTGCCAATACGACGCCATCTCCGTAATTTCCTATCCTGTAAATGTGGCCCTCAATTCTCTGTGTACCTGTTTTGGTGGAACATAATGCCCGCTTAAAGGAGAATCTCCGTCAGCCCCTCGGCAGAGGTCTGCCCACGATCGACCTTCCCCTGTAGACCTCGCTTGCTGACCCCCTCTCTCCATGGTATTAGACCACCCGTCTATCGCAGCGTCCGACACAGAGGCCGCTATTGACATCCCGTAATCAATTGCTTTCCCATGTCTCCCTACTACCGGAGTTTCGGTTCCTGGTCGGAGCTCCCGTGTCCTTTCTTGCATATGTGTTGCCAATCCCCCTTCTATTGCCCGTTGTCGACTCTCTCTAGTTCCTCCTACTGGCCTTGCCGATGGCGTTCTCTGTATGGACATCGCGACCGGCTCCCTTCGCCCCTTCATAACCCGTTGCCGGACGACTGTGCTCCACCCGCCCTTGTCTGAGAAATATTCTCCATCTTTCTTACCTTCCTGGTCTTGCTCTCCAGGTGTTACAACGGACCATGGATCCCATGTGGTGACCGCCGGAGTGCCTTGGCCTCCAGCGCTGCCCGGGGACTTCATAGGATCATCTCCTGGAACCCTAGGGATGGGATCGCCTGGAACCCTAGCAGCGCTCATCTTTTATAAGTCATATATATATATATATATATATATATATATATATATATATATATATATATATATATAAAAAAAATATATATATATATATATATATATATATATATATATATATATATATATATATATATATATATATATATATATATATATATAATTTTTTTATATAGGACCACCAAAGAGAATATTTTTTCGTTTTTCTCTTCTGCATCCCCATCAATAGAAAGAGAGGGACGAAGAATTCGGATTCATCTTCATCATTAAGGGTCGTATCGAGTTGGAAGATCGAACCCATAAAAGGACGGCTGCTTCAAGAATATAAATAAAAATGTTTTACCTCATATTAGTCCTAAATGGCCTCATAATAAATATTGGAAGCCTTTAAAAATATATAAACCTTGATGAATAAATACTTAAATATTGCCAAAAATTATGAAAAAATTCTAGAAAATATAAAATAGCATAATGAACCCTAAAAAAATATTTGGAGTCAATATATGCTCATAGGCTTGCACAGTAAATTCTAGAAGTCTTAGAAAATAGGTTTTTCCTATATTTAATTATCTAAAAATTCCAAAAAAATTGTAGAAAAATACAAAAAATATATTTAACCTAATAGAGCCTAAAGAAAAATACTGGGTCCCAAAATAGTCACAAATGGCCTCAAAATAAATTATGAAAGTCATTCATAAATATAAATCTTTAATAAATAAATATCTAAAAATGTCTAAAAATTATAGAAAAATATAATATAGCTATAGCATGCTTATAAACCCTATCTAGAGATCATGTGACCACAAGATGGTCATAAATCACCTGTGGGCTTACTCACAACTCCTATGATCATAGAAAAATTAAATATAAACTAATCAAATAAAAAATAAAAAATATATCATAAAATTTCGGGAAGAGGAGTTACAAATCTACCCACCTTAAAAATAATTTCGTCCTCGAAATTCTAATTCACAACTATTCCTTAAAAATCAAAGTCTACTATTACCTTAATCTCCTCAAATTTAATTCCTCAAAAATATTTTATAACTTTCTCTAGTCATTCCGTAACTACGAAACTTCGAGGACTTCTACCCACCTTTGGTCACACTACTCTTCAAAATACGGTCACTAAAGTCTTATGATCTTCTAACTAGTTGCTAACAATTCTACCGGCAGATATCTAGGCATATGGCATCTATACTCTCTCATATCTATAAACAACCAAACATTCAATAGTCAAGCAATAATATTATACTATAATTTAAGAATTTCTAATGAATCCTAGACAGCACGATCATTCGTCACCTCGAAATAGGAAGGGACGAGAATTAATGGTACAAGAAGGCAAGAGATAATAATCGAGAACGAATATGAAGTTTCAAAGACGGTAGAGAAATTTCTAGGAGAATTTTTAAGGCAGAATGGATTGAGATTTCTAAGGTTTAGTCATGGTCTCAGGCTCGTATCAGTACAGTTACGTAACCGATACGATATGCTCTGATCTGCATGGGCCACCAAAAAACTTGTTACGACCCGCACCCATTTTTCGGACGCGAGAGCGTGAGCAAGCCAGCTACGCATCAAGCGGACTCTAGCCCGACTCGAATACGTAAACGCTATCACGGCTATGGCAATGGGCCTAATCAAGGCAAGACAAAACTATATCTCAATCCACAAAAAGAATAAAATATCAAGAATTGACAAGTATGGGTCATGGTCTGCAGTCCACTAGCATATATGTCCGATAAGACTCTAAGAAAGTAACAAGAGTCTAAACTGAATCAGAAAACAGGATAAAGTAAGAAAGCATGAAAGGATAACAACGTAATAATGATACCTGAATCCCACAAGCGGATCATCGTATCGAAACCCACAAGAATCGCAAATCCTTCGCCACCCAGAACTACTAGCTAACTCCATGCAACCGCTAAACCTGAGGAGATCATCAGGTCCTCAGAGGACATAGCAAGATACATAATATACATGTCTATCTAACAGTTTCATCATACGTAAGAAAATAAATAAGAAGAAACAGGAACACGACAAATGACTACGAATACGAACACGAACACACGAACACTAGAACAACGACGTATAAATGAACTACCGGATGAACGATACACGAGATCAATGGAAGAACCAAACCCACATTCCGAGTGTGGACTCACGGGTTTGAACTAAGCACTAACCCTCGTCCGATTGTGGACTCTCTGGTCAGCTCACGGCAAGACACTCTCGTCCCGTGTGTGGACTCTCTGGTGTAAATGGTCAACCCTCGTCCCGTGTGTGGACTCTCTGGTGCTATTTGATCACGACAAACACCCTCGTCCCGAGTGTGGACTCACTGGTGCACCAAACAACCGTCGTCCCGAGTGTGGACTCTCTGGTTGTGCAAAACGATAATCAAGGCTATGGCAGTTCACTACACGCAGTCGTTCTATGACACGACTCAAGCAAGGTACTGGTAAGAACTCCAAGCATGAAACATGAGGCCAAACATGAACACGGCTATAAACAATAAAAACAACTCCATAGAAAATAACACGAAAAGCACATGTCCATAAATAATCCAAAGACAGTAAAATAAAAGGAACTGCATGGAAGTAAAACTGTAGAGGAAGGCAAGGTATACTTGCCTGTGGTCCTTGCACAAATCGTAGTCAAAAGTCGGGGATGATAGGATGCCGATCTAGGAGCTGTCAACCTATAACACATATCGCACCATGAACCGTGCACGAAAACTATAAATTAATTCTAATGTTCTAGTTCTAAATTCATAAAATAGTGGCTAGTTGGATTACTAATCTAATAATAATTAATTCTGGAATAATAAAGTTAAAAACCTAATTTAACCTAATAATAATTTGAATATAATCTAAACATGCAAGTTTGGCCATCAAAAGTCATGTTTCCAATTTTGAAAACTATGGCACGCAAATCGAGACGTACCGTTGACTATCTAGTCAAACACTGTGAACTCTAGATTTTGAAAGTGCACCTTGGTAGATTTCAGCACCACGAGTGCGCTGTAATCAATCGTGCCACAAAATCATGCTTTGGTCAAAAGATGTCGCCGTTATGGCTAATCGTGACCAAAACGGTGATCAACCGATCAATTCTGAGATCAACAGAATAACTAAAATACTAGATGAACGAATTAATTTTTGAAAAAAATATATTCGTAGAGCTCTGTGTTAGCTTTCCGAAACTTCAAACGGTTCGTGATTTTGATTTCTGGTTCTCCCGGAATCTCGAAAATGCCGAAACGTGTCAAATTTCGGACAACCGACACTCTATGAATTTTCCAAAAATTTAGGAATAATATCAATGAAAATAAATTACATATTCAGAAATTTAACCTCAATGCGAATCCAACAAAAAAACGACGCACGAAAATCACGTCGGAGTTGACGACAATCGCTTCGGGAAGTCGGAAACCCTAGATGAGTTCTCCCACAAAAAGCTGCTAAAATTTCTAGGTTTAAAGAATATAATAATATATATATAGGAGAGAGAGTCGGTGGGCTGCTGGGCGCCGATAGGTGGGCCCAGTCTTGACTGTACAGCTGACTGTGCAGATGACTATGTAATTAGTTAATTTAAATGCAGAAATCGTTAAAAACTCATTTTAACTCCAAATAAATATCAAAAAAATTCAAAAAATTGTAGAAAATTATAGAAAATACATTTAACCTTCTAGAATATAAATAAAAATGTTTTACCTCATATTAGTCCTAAATGGCCTCATAATAAATATTGAAAGCCTTTAAAAATATATAAACCTTAATGAATAAATACTTAAATATTGCCAAAAATTATGGAAAAATTCTAGAAAATATAAAATAGCATAATGAACCCTAGAAAAATATTTGGGGTCAATATATGCTCATAGGCTTGCACAGTAAATTCTAGAAGTCTTAGAAAATAGATTTTTCCTATATTTAATTATCTAAAAATCCTAGAAAAATTGTAAAAAAATACAGAAAATATATTTAACCTAATAGAGCCTAAAGAAAAATACTGGATCTCAAAATAGTCACAAATGGCCTCAAAATAAATTATGAAAGTCATTCATAAATATAAATCTTTAATAAATAAATATCTAAAAATGTCTAAAAATTATAGGAAAATATAATATAGCTATAGCATGCTTATAAATCCTATCTAGAGATCATGTGACCACAAGATGGTCATAAATCACCTGTGGGCTTAGTCATAACTCCTATGATCATAGAAAAATTAAATGTAAACTAATCAAATAAAAAATAAAAAAATATCATAAAATTTTGGGAAGAGGAGTTACATATAATCTAGCAATTTAGAGTTAATTACTCAATCTTTCGAGCACCTATTTTTGTGCGCGACTCCCCAATCTTCTATATACAGAGTTCCTAATTGATACAGAGTTGTGAATGTTGTCTTAAGGACATTGAACTAAGTTCAAACCTCGGTCTCGGTTAGATTATTATTTTATATTTTAATTTCAGAGTCTATATACAGAGTTGTAAATTTTATACTAATAACTAGATGAAAAGAAAGAGAAGAAGTAATATTATATATTATTGATAGACATCTCAGTCCTTTTGTTTGGTTAAGTCACTAAGAGATGCCAACTATATATTGTTGAAGCACATCTCATATACCGCCTTAAATGCTCCTTTTGTGATTATTTGACATTATGTAGATAATTTTAAGTTGTTTTTAGTCGAAAATTTGTATTGGGTTATAATAGTTTTTTTTGTTGCAAACTTGTATTTCCTTGTTTTCAGTTAGTTTTGATACTAAAACTAAAATTTGAAATCTAAGTGCTTCACTTTTCTGTGGTGTTTTTTCTTTAACAATCAAAGGGTTGCTTTTGGTTTCTAAAGTACGAGTTTTACTGGGTTTCTTTCGTTAAATTTGGTATATTTGGAAATCATGAACCTTATTTTCATATAAAAGCACATGCACTGTTGCACTTTGGTTAAATTAGACATACTTTAAATACAGCGTGTGTTGAGAACCAATAAGGGACTTTAGTCCCACAATGGAATATGTAGTATGAAGAGGAGTTGGAACCTCTATAAGTAACACGTAGTAGCCCATTAATAAAATTATTCTATTATTCATTTCTACATGGTATCAGATCCATAACTCATCCACCCCCTCCCCAACCCCCCATCCGCTGCCCCCCCCCCCCCCCCCCCCCCCCCCGGTTGCTGATCCTATAGAGAGGTCACCAACCCTCCCTGCTGCTGGAGTCCTCCCTCCCCTCCCCCCCCGCGCTGCCGGATTACCCCCCACCCCACCCCCTCGTCCCCTCCGCTGCTGCCGACCCCCCTGCTGCTGCCGACCCCCTTTTTTCGCTGCTGCCAGATCCCCCTACCCCCCCCCCACCTCCCTGTTTTTACTTGGTGTGCCGGATCCCCCTCCCTTCCAGCCTTCTTGTTTTTACTTGGTGTGTCGGATCTTTCCCACCGCTTCCTTGTTTTTACTTGGTATGTCGGTTCCCCTCTCCTCATTGTTCATACTTGGAGTGCTGGAATAATCGATCATGCAAGGAGTAAACAACCCACGTCGTTGTTTTCCTTGTTCTATGTAATGTTGTTCTAGTTACGCGTATACCTTAGGAATATCTGTGAGGCGGCTCCTTGTTGTTCCCCCCTGGTCTCAACGGTTGACTACGAAGACACAAGCGAAGACGACGACTTGGGATACAACATGACCTCACACAGATTGACGACGTCATGGATACAATCAGTAAAAAAACTGATGGCACAGGAGTTGTAGGCCTTGGTTGATGATATCGTGTCCAAGAGATTGACCGAGGCAACCCCACGTGTGACCCATACTGATGTGGATCCGTCACCTTACAAGATGGAGAAGTTGGAGAAGCTAGAGACGAAGTTGGAAGGAACTTCCAACTACTTGAAATGGTTGCGACAGGCGATGCGGACGCTGAAAGGACGTGGCTTGGTAGGCTATGTCAATGGCCAAACCAAGGCGCCAGCCGATCCCTCCTCAAATGAGTTTGCTATTTGGGAGATTGTCAACAACGTAGTGGCGGGGTGGTTGACAGCCTTATTGACCGACCAAGTGTCGTGCAATGTTGAGGCGATGGAGGCTACTGATATATGGCAAACTTTGAAGGATATGTACTTCGGTTCGGGCAACCCTATGCGGATCTTCTAACTGCAGGATGAACTCGATAGGGTGACCCAAGATGAACATACCATTTCTGAGTATGCAGCCCTGTTGAAGAAGTATTGGTCTGATCTGGATCACTATAATCCTCTTCGGATGGAAGATGCACGGGTTGTACTACTAAAATAAGGCAAATTAGCGACGTCCAGATACGTCGCTAATTAAGGCATATACGTCGCTAAAGTTATTTGGCGACGTATTTAGCGACGAAAAACGAAGGTCACAAAAAATCTAGTCGAAGATGACACATTCGTCTCCCTACGTCGCTGTTTGCGACGTCACCACAATGTCGCCATGTCGTCGCAAAATTAGCGACAGAGGGCGACGAAAATGGACGTCGTAAAATTAGCGACGTAGTACGACGTATTAGCGACATCCAGATATATTTATGTGATGACATGGCATGCCTGCCACGTCAGCATCTTAGCGACGTACAGCGACGTATTAGCGACGTCAGTATTCTACAATGAAGTGACAGATTGCGACGGTTAGCGACGCAACGCCGCTATTTAGCGACGTACCTATACGTCGCTATCCGTCGCTATACGTCACAGAATAATAAAAAATATTTAAAAAATATAATGTGTATTTTTGTTATGCTGTGTGTCTGTGTTTACAGTATGTGTGAAGTACAGTGTTCGAACCATCGACAGTTTCACTTACTGTTCTATGTTTAATCTTGGATAAAAAGAGCAACAGTTCATGGTGCACTTCTCAGAGCTTCCTCTTCACGTCCTTCACCTTCTCGGGATCCTGTACGACGTCCCGAGAGAGTGAAGGATGTGAAAATGAAGCTCTCAAAAGTACACCCTGAACAGTTGCTCTTTCTGTCCAAGATAAAATATACAACAGTAATCGAAACTATCGATGGTTTCGAACACTGTATTTCACATACACTGTAAACACAGACACACATCATCACAAAAATACACATTATATTTTTTTAATTTGGGCAGCACCTCCTTTGTATATCAGATCATCGCTTATAACCCAGCGTAGGTATATTTGTCATCCCCGTCGCAGATATCAAAAAGTAAATATCACAATGAAAATACCAACAAAGTAAATATCCAACAAACATACATGTCCACAATGGAGGGCAAATAAGAATGAAAATCAGTGTACAGAACGGTCAATGGGCCCATAGGGCCAATACATACAAAGATGATAAAAAAATCTACTGGATCACTGAGGACCCCTGCCGCGCATCTGGGATAGCATGTACTCATACTGCTCCTATGTGAGCTACACCGTAGGGGCAGTAGGAGGCAGTACAACGTCTGGAGTCGGCGCCGTCGATGGACCGGGAGGGCGCCTCTACTCCAGCTCTCGCAGTCGCTCAGCATGCGCAGCAAGGGTACTCACCATCCTCTGAGAACTCTCCTTAATCGAAGTATGTATCTGAGTGAGTGAGGCAGGCATGGTCCTCTGCGATCCCTCTAGATTGACCTGTCTACGCTCTGTGCGCTGCGTAGACTCGGTGAGCGTGTGCAAGCTGGCAGCTATAGCCTGCTGCAGACTCATCAACTCCAGTATACTGCGCTCGACCGCATCAAATCGTTCGATGATCATCGGATCGTCGGATCATCGGATCGTCGCTCTGCCCCAGCTGCCTCAGAAATCTGCTACTGTAACTCGCGACGCAGCTCGTGGAGCTGTCTGCACACATCCTGCGCTCTTGATGACGCCTGCAAAGCTGGAGACTACTCACTGACAGAGGGGGACCGGGATGACTCTGAAGCCAAATAGGCACCGTAGGATCCCGTACCGTAGTACGTACCCTTCTGAAGACCGCCAATGGCGGTCATCCAGAGCTCGTCAGGCGATGGAGCTGTAGGCGGCTGGGAGGAAGTACCATCCCCTCCCTCTGCTGGCGCACTAGCAGCAGCAGCCGCCTCCTCCTGTAGCCGAACAAACTCGGCCTAGAATAATGTTTGCTAACGTATAAGTGTTTGCTAAAGTCTATATTGATATTTATTTCCTGTTTTCTAAATTATAGTAAATTAATATAAAGAATAGAATGTACATATGCCTGCGTTGCCCTCTCGTCAATGAAGTCTCCAGCCCTCCGATGGGTGACCAGGAAGACGGTCACCATTTTGGGGTCCTCACCCTTTTTTACCTGTTAAAATATATTATCTATTATTAGTATTAAATATTCTATCCAACTATATATAAAATGATATCCGTCATAGGAAACGTACCAGACGATAAAAATGCTTCGTCATCGGAATGGAGCCACCACACCACTTACCGACGCTCGACCTCGCCACCTTGGCAGTCCACTGCTCTGGCGTGATCCAACCTTGGATCGGCTTTTCGGAGCGATCACAAGACTTATGGTCATGGATCGCATCACGGATGAGCTTGCCTGCGACGGCAGAAAACTGGCCCTCGATCTTCGTCGCCTAGTGTGGTAGATAGAAATAGGTCCTCTACAAGAAGTAAAATAGAAAAGTTGTATAATATACACAAATAATTATTAAATTTAAAAATAAACAAATTTTTTACCTTGATGTGGGCGAACCAAAAGGCCTTCCTATCTGCGGGAGCATCTGAGTAGTTAATCCAAGGCCCACCATAGTTCTGCCTCAGAAATAGCCCCAGCTGTCTCTGTAGTGCAGGAGGCCGATATCTATACAATAATAATTTTCATGAATATATATGTACATATAATCATTTAAGAAATATATATTAACTAATTAACTTACTTCGTAGGCCCGTCCGTCCAAATCTCCATACGCGTCTCGCCCGGGGGAGCGCATGGAGGGTCGCTCTCACCTCCTGCCTGGGCAGGATCAGTCTGATCGCCATCCTCCATATGATCGGCGTCGGCTCCCCCCATGGAGCCGTCGACAGGAGGAATGCTGGACGCGGGATCAGGAATGCTGGACGCGGGATCAGGAATACTGGATGCGGGATCAGGAACGCTGGACGACGAGGAAGGAGTTGCCAACCTACTGGAACTGCCCTATCCCGGTAATGGACCGGGAACAGAACGGTACAGTGGCGTACTCGGAGATGAGGATGAGGGTATAGAATCTCCATCCCCAGCCCGAGGCAGACGGGACTGCCTAATGTAAAATCCTCCGCGTCGTCCAGATGGTCTAGTCATACCTGATAATAACATATGACAGTAAAACAAAAAATACATATTTATATGATAGACATCATAGATTTTTGAAAAATATCATATTCACAGATAAAAGTGTCACTAAAGTGTCACAGATTTATATGATAAAAGTGTCACTAAAGTGTCAAATATGATGATAAAACAAACATACAGATTTAATCCTCTTCTGAAAATTCATGTAGTTCGTTTAGCTCTTCTTCTTCTTCTTCTTCTTCTTCTTCTTCTTCCTCCTCCTCTACATCTTCACTTTCATCTGCATCTTCCTCTTCATATAATTCTACTTCTTCTACACAATTAGATGTGTAATGAGGAACTTCCGTCGTGTCCACTTCTATAATATTTGTTACAAGAGGTAGTTCATCCTCTTGATAAGCTATATCGTCAACCTCAAAGGTATTTCTAGCTTTGGTCTTGCATATTGCCCACCAGTCCGACCTTGTTGTTCCCCGTTTAGGATAACTTGTGAAGTACACGAGCTGAGCCTGACTTGATATGACAAATGGTTCATAGGCTTGATATCGACGCCGATAGTTTATATCCACAAGACCGTGCTTGTCTACTTTCCAACCTTGACCTTCAATCGGATCGAACCAATCACACCTGAATAACACAATCTTAGCAGGCTCTATTCCATAACTATATGTCAGCTCCACGATCTCCCATAGCACGTCATAGAAATTGTTGCCCGCATCAACATCTTTATAGTTCGAAGATCTGATACACAAACAGCTATTTTTGGTGGAGTCGAGATCCACAAAGTTGTCTCTGATCGGGCAAGTTGTTGACTTGAAGCTAAACCCATTAACACAGTAGCTTGGCCATATTTTTGCAGCATAAATTGGTCCCTTGGCTAACGTTCTAATAGACTCATTCTCTAGTCTTGCGTATGGACGATCGACCTAAATACCACGAAAAAAGAAATTAAGCCCATTCTCAATCAAGTACATATACAGAAAGGTAATTACAGAGTTCTCAAGTCTTACATATGCACTCAACCAAGATAGAAAATAATGCCTCATTTCTTGTTCTTGTTCTTCTTCTGTTATGTGTGGCCTACCTGACCTCACATCATCATTAAATATACTGAAAACAACATCGTTCAATTAATGTAATAGTATAATAATCAACACTATTAAAATAATGTAGACGTATTAATTACTTACCCATCCAGAAGAGACATGACGGAAGATGCAGATGAAAGTGGACACGACGGAATATTATAGAATTGGACACGACGGAAGTTTCTCATTACACATCTAATTGTGTAGAAGAAGTAGAATTATCTGAAGAGGAAGCTGCAGATGAAAGTGAAGATGTAGATGAGGAAGAAGAAGAAGAAGAAGAAGAAGAATAAGAGGAGGAGCTAAACGAACTAGATGAATTTTCAGAAGAGGATTAAATCTGTACGTTTGTTTTATCATCATATTTGACACTTTAGTGACACTTTTATCATATAAATCTGTGACACTATAGTGACACTTTTATCTGTGACTATGATATTTTTTTAAAATCTGTGATGTCTATCATATAAATATTTATATTTGTTTTATTGTCATATGTTATTATCAGGTATGACTAGACCAGGAGGACGACGCATAGGATATTATATTAGGCAGTCCCGTCTGCCTCGGGATGGGGATGCAAATTTTGTACCCTCATCCTCATCTCCGAGTACGCCAGTGTACCATTCTGTTCTCGATCCATTACCGGGACAGGGCAGTTCCTGCAGGTTGGCGACTCCTCCCTCGTCGTCCAGCATTCCTGATCCCGCGTCCAGCATTCCTCCTGCCAACGGCTCTATGGGGAGAGTCGACACAGAGCATATGGAGGACGACGATCAGACTGATCCTGTCCAGGCAGAGGGTGAGAGCGACCCTCCATGCGCTCCCCCGAACGAGACGCGTATGGAGATTTGGACGGACGGCCCTACGAAGTAAGTTAATTAGTTAATATATATCTCTCAAATGATTATATGTACATATATATTCATTAAATTTATTATTGTGTAGATATCGGCCTCCTGTAGTACAGAGACAGCTAGGGTTATTTCTGAGGCAGAACTATGGTGGGCCTTGGATTAACTACTCAGATGCTCCTGCAGATAGGAAGGCCTTTTGGTTGGCCCACTTCAAGGTAAAAAATTTATTTATTTTTAAATTTTAATAATCATTTGTGTATATTATACAACTTTTCTATTTTACTTCTTGTAGAGGACCTATTTCTAACTACCACACCGGGCGACGAAGATCGAGGCCCAATTTTCTGTCGTCGCAGGCAAGCTCATCCGTGATGCGATCCACGACCAGAAGTCTCGTAATCGCTCCGGAAAGCCGATCCAAGGTTGGATCACGCCAGAGCAGTGGACTATGATGAAGGCTAGATTCGGCGAGGCCAGGTACCAGGAGCGGTCTGACAAGGCCAAGGTGGCGCGATCGAGCGCCAGTAAGTGGTGTGGTGGATCCATTCCGATGACGGAGCATTTTCGTCGTCTGGTACGTTTGCTATGACGGACATCATTTTATATATAGTTGGATAGAATGTTTAATACTAATAATAGATAATATATTTTAACAGGTAAAAAAGGGTGAGGACCAGAACATGGTGACCGTCTTCTTGGTCACCCATCGAAGGGCTGGGGAGTTCATTGACGAGAGGGCGACACAGGCATATGTACGTTCTATTCTTTATATTAATTTACTATAATTTAGAAAACAGGAAAATAGATATCAATATAGACTTTAGCAAACACTTATACGTTAGCAAACATTGTTCTAGGTCGAGTTTCTTCGGCTACAAGAGGAGGCGGCTGCTGCTGCTGGTGCGCCAGCAGAGGGAGGGGCTGGTACTTCCTCCCAGCCGCCTACAGCTCCATCGTCGGATGACCTCTGGATGACCACCGTTGGTGGTCTTCAGAAGGGTACGTACTACGGTACGGGATCCTACGGCGCCTATTTTGCTTCAGAGTCATCCCGGGCCCCCTCTGTCAGTGTGCAGTCTCCAGCTTCGCAGGCGTCATCACGAGCTCAGGATATTGGTCGTCAGATCGACGAGCTGTGTCGCGAGTTACAGCAGCAAATTTTTGATCACGATACCGCAGAGCGACGATCCGATGATCACCGGACTGTAGGTCCTAATAATCAAGTTGCACCCATCAAAGAAGTCATGAAAATCAAATTGTGCATCCTTTATAACACCCAGTTTTCCAGATAAAGATAATTTTGAAATTTTGTAATTATAATTATTATTTATTGATTATTATTTCATATTATGATTTTTGGTGATTTTTAATCATTTTTAAACTATTTAAAATTATGACTTGTGATTTTGACATTTTACTATTGTTTGGTTTTAATTTCGAGGAATTTGTCACCCCAAGTTTTCAGGAACAGGAGTATTTTTGTCATTTTGTATTTTTGAAATATTTTTGAAATTTATTTTATTATTTATGATATTGTTTTGGGATTATTTGAGTCGGGTTCGAATTTCAGCTCAATCCGACTTGAAACGGGAACCCGAGGGTAGTATTGACTCTAGTGGGACCCACACACTAGTTAGGCATTGCCCACATGATATTAATTTTAGTCCACATGATAGAAATATTTTAGTTAGAGGTTAGACTAATTATTATGGATAAGGTTAGTGTGATTAGAGACTTTAGAATGACTAATTTACCCCCAACCAATTAGCCCTTTCCTAATACTAATAGAATATGTTAGTGGGGGCATTTTGGACCTTACCATAATAGGACAAATGGCTCCATATGGCCAGCCACTTTAGGAGAGGATAGGCTCAAGTTCATTTCATTATTCTCATCCACACTCTCTCTCTTGTTCTTCCCCAAATTTCTAGAGAGCAATCCCTAGCAATTTCTCCACCAAATCCTTCCATTTTGCCACCAAATCTTCTTCTTTCCTTCTCCATTCTAGCCAAGGAGGAAGCTACCCAAGTTTGGGAGGATTCGAAGCTCGTTCGTGTCCTTTTGGAATCTCTACGTGTCGGTGTCGCTCCGGAAAGACTTTTCTTCGATTCGATCTACCGGGAGGTATAAATCCCTTCTCCTTTTCATTTCCTCATGCATATAGGTCTATTTTGAACCCATAGGAATGACCCCCATAGTTTTATCTCCATTTGTGTCCATTTCGTGTCCATTTGGAGGTCATAGGAGTGTCCTTTGTGTTGTGGTTGTGTCCATGTGGGAAAATTCCAAATTTGGACACAATATGTGTTGTTGTTATGTATGAATGAATTATTACATGTTTAATCTCATATTTTTGTATTGGAGATGTGTTCTATAGTGTCTCATATATATATATATTAGTGTAGAGAGTGAGTTCTTGATATATTATGTTATATACTTGTGTTCTTTTGTCTCAAACTACCCAAATCCGTCATGATTTTTATCCACGTTTTTAATTTCAGCCCTAACTTAGAAATGTCATAACTTCTAGCTCAAAGTTCAGTTTAATCTCCCATTTTTTTAGAAGAAGCGTATTGAAGTTAGCTTTCCAAAAACATATATTAATAAGCCTAATTCTTTCTATAACTTTCTGGAGAATTATTTGAGTGTCAGCTGTACGAAAGACAAACGCGTTCTCGGTATTTTCGCGATTCCGGGAGTTTCCGAAAACGAAAACGCGATCCGTTTGAAGTTTCGGAAAACTAACACATAGATCTATAAAATTTAATCCTAAATTTTAATTCATGCTGAAATGGTACAGTATTGATTATTAGTAGGAGTTACTATTCAGCATATGCATCTTGTGCACCCTTGTGTGTAATATAATATTCTATTTGATTTTAACCCATGTTAATGTATATACATTATGTAATTAAATAGAGAATGCAAGCATGAGTAAATGGTTAAATAAATGATGTATGAGGTGTAAGTATCCTATCTAATGTAAGCATGTATAAGTATGGCTTGTGATGAATATGTAGGTTCCATAGTATGTAATGTATGATGCATATAGTGGTGCAAGAGAATAAATGAATGATGAATGAATGCAAGCATGAATGTAATGTTAACCTTCAACCCCTTAATTCGAAATGTTAGTTAATTTCAGTATTAGACAATGCATGAGCTGTATGCATATGGGATGTTGGCTTAATGGCAGATTTCAGATAACATGGTTCATTTTATGTGGTTAGTTACACCAGTTTATGGGATAGCTCACTTTAGTTTATATGTAAATGTGGAACTAAACTGAGAATGAACTTCACCCTCTGCACAAGGACACCCTACTCTATATCAACCACCATGCCATGTAACCCTTCTCTAAATGATTGCTATAATATATATAGATTTATGTAAAGTATAGATGCATGTTAGTTATAACTTAAATAGTCTCTACTCTAATGTATATAGATGTATACGTATAGCCATGCATGTTAAGTATAATACATGTGTAATGTAAATGGGTTAGCTTTGTGCCATGTGTAGTGTAAACTCATAACTAGTGTTGATTTCTCTTTTCATGTACACCTCCATGTTCACACACACACATAGCTTTACATGTTAGTTCCTTTATCTTATATATATATATATATATATATATATATATATATATATATATATAAAATATAGAATATGTATGATAGTGATGTATCTTTATGTGTGACTTGTGTTGGCTTGTATAGCCTTGTGATTGGTGTGTGACTGCTAGCCTAGGCTTGGTTAGGCCTAGTGAGACTTATTAGACTTGTTTGGGCTAGGACTTGACCTAGTTGACTAGTGTGGTTGACTAGAGTTGACCAAGTGTTGACTTTAGTCTAGTTTGACCTAGACAGCATGCAGATGCATTATAGATTACTATTATCATCCTCTGTATACATCTTGACTTGTGTTGCTCTAACTAGGAGTCAGGTACCTCATCTCGGACAGTACATTTACTTCAGACATTCAGATACGAGGCGAGTACACTCTGACCGTTTTATACTTGTCTGGATTTATATTCTTGCTCTAGATTACTGTACTTGATGCTGACACGATTGTTATCACGGATTGGTACTATATGGATCTCCTTTTGGGATGTTATCCCCTTGTATTCACTAGATACATATTGTGATGTGCGTTTCACTTCCATATTGTATTTATTGAATACCTATATCCTTGTATACTCCTTGTGCATATTGTACTCTCAGTATCACATGCGTCCCAGGGATAGACCATTGTACACTATTGTATAACATTGTACAACTATTGTATAACATTGTACATCTATTGTATAATATTGTACATCCATTGTATAACATTGTACACTATTGTGCAAGATAACGTAACTGGAGTGGATCCTTGTGTATTGATTGGGGAGGGGGAGTAGAATTGGTTATGTACTCAAATCCTATTATACAAGATTGTTGTCACGACCCGCACCCACCGTGAGGGTACGAGAACGTAACAACGCCCAGCCTACGTCGCAGTATCGGCGGTAGAACGCTGTCCTAGGTCAATCATCTAACAATATAAAGGTACCTGTACAGTATATACACTCCGAATGGAGGTGACATAACGATATACAGTCTCAATCACATCTAAGGCAGGATGATGAAAATAAAAGATAGATAGATAAGTGCTGGAATAAAAGATCCACAGGATACAATCAGAGAGAGAGTCTAAGTGTCTACTGCCATACAACTAAACATCCAACTCAATACAAGTCTCTAATACTGAAATGAAAGAATATACAATCAGATCTCAAAAGACAGTAAATGTAAACCTAGACTAGGGAGCCACAATCTCTAAGCTAGTGGATCAGGCTGGGAATCTGGGTCACACAAGTCATCAACAGCTGTCCCATAGTAGGTGTCTATGCAGGCCTCCTCATCATCCTCTGTAATATTTTCAACAGGTCTAGTCAGGACGGGAGCGAGCACAAAACATCTCACGCAGTTCATATCGAGTTAGGAAATATAAAGCATGCAATAGAGTAAAGTACATGAAACGCTGAAAGAAGAAGATATAGGAAAAACAGTAGAGATTTGATAACAAGAAATATCTAAATATGATAAGTAAGAACTGTAAGGAACATGTGATTTTAGAGTACAATCTGGTTATGTAAACGGGCTAGGAAAATGCAATGGTAACTCCATTGTACGTGGGTGTACAATAGACATATACAATAGTTATACAATGTTGTACAATAGGATTTGAGTACATAACCAATTCTACTCCCCCTCCCCAATCAATACACAAGGATCTTCTCCAGTTACGTTATCTTATACAATAGTGTACAATGTTATACAATGGATGTACAATGTTATACAATAGTGTACAATGGTCTATCCCTGGGCTCATGTGATAATGAGAGTACAATATGCACAATGAGTATACAAGGATATGGGTATTCAATAAATACAATATGGAAGTGAAACGCACGTCACAATATGTATCTAGTGAATACAAGGAGATAACCTCTCAAAAGGAGATCCATATAGTACCAATCCGTGATAACGGTCGTGTCAGCATCAAGTACAGTAATCTAGAGCAAGAATGTACATCCATACAAGTATGAAACGGTCAGAGAATGTACTCGCCTGATAGTCTGAGTGTCTGAAGAGAATATACTGTCCGAGGAGTGGTGTCTGTCTCCTATAGAACAGCACAAGTCACAACAAGTCTAAAAATGGTAAACTGAAGTTCTACTATGCATTCTACATGAATCTAGGTCAATCTAGGCCAAAGTCAACTCTTGGTCAACTCTGGTCAACCCTAGAAGTCAAACTAGGTCAATCTAGTCTAAATAAGTCTCACTAGATTTAGTAAGTCATTCTAGGCCCTAACTAGTCAATCAGGTCTAGCCAAGCCCTACCAAGACTATACTAGTCAACCACATCACTAATACAAATCCACATCAATGCCAAGCTATCACAATCACATGTATTATATAGGTTACATACTCATAGGCCATATACCATAGGCTAAGATACATGCATTTATACTTGTCACTCCTACATTGCAATACCACATGCATATCTATTGCATTCATTATATTACATTCAACTTACATATCTACAATTTACATAGATACATATATATAGAGGGAGATAGAGAGGGGCTAAGTGAGTGTTAGTGAAGTGAAGCATGGCATTAGTGTGTGGCAAGGGTGAAGGGTTAATAGCAGGTTTAGGGGGCTGTCCCATAGGCCAATATGGCCTGAACATGGACTGATATGTATATAGGGACTGATATGGGTATTCAATGGGGATTAAATGGGAATGTGGTTGTGTGTGTACCTGTGTGAAATATGTGTGCAGGAAAACAGAAAACAGGGAGTACATTCTGTATGCAGGAAATGATAAAACAGTGAAGAGGAGAGATGTAAAGGCTGTGTGTGTGTGTTATGAATGTGTACAGATTAACATGTGTATTAGAGTGTACAAGGGTGTCAGTTGGTGTCCAGTGAAGGGTGTATGCAGTGAAGCTATATGTGAAGGCATGACAGGCAGTTCAGTTCATGTGTGAGTGTATAAAATGTGGGGAGGCAAAGTGATTGAAATAAATTAGGAGATAATTCCCAGGTTTCAGATTTCTGAAACCTATGGCAGGAAGTTCCCCAACCCAATGCAAAAACCCAAGTCGATGATTCCCTTGTATTAGCACAATCGAAGTGAACATGTACATCACTCATCAATATGTAGGTGAACCCTATTTATCAATCAACATCACAAAACAGGAAAAACGAAAATCACTTTCAGTTTTGAACTGAAATCGAAAGCTCGGTACATGAGGAAATGACTGCATATCAAACCACATCGAAATCTCATTTTGAAACCCAAATCAAAACCAAATCAACCAAGATTCGAAACATAGTTAGAATGTATATAGGTAAACTATATTAGGATGTAAACATGTGAAAACTTGCAGTAAACTGAGCTAATTTGATTCCCAAAATTCGAACTACGAAACTGGAAGCACTGAAATAAATACCCAGTTTCAGAAAATAGGGTAAATGCAATTTAATGATCAAAAACTAACTAAAATGCAAGGAGGTTGGTTGGTAAATGAAGATAAACATGTGCCCGTGTCTTATGGTCCAATTCGTGTCCATCACGATGCGACACAGCGCGTGTCCAAGCCCAAGAACACTAAACAAACACCTACAGTGCACAGGAATAGCACTGCATCGTGCACGCGTGCACGCGTGTCGTGCACGCGACACAGTGCGACTCGAGGCTCGTGCTCACACAGGGGTGTTCGCCTAGGGTCACCCTAGGTCTGTGTCAGCCTGAAACGCGACACTGTGTCGCCGTGTCCACGCTAACAGCCCGTATCAGAGGGGACTGAAACTCGCGCGCTGCAGCTCGAGCGACCAGTGCACGAGCTCGTGCTCGCTCGACACGGAACAGGGACACGCGAGACTTGGGGAGGGCCGTGTCAGACACTGCCCCCACCCACGTGTCAAGTGGCGTGTCCCGAATCGCCGTGTCCAGAGTGTAATCCAACCCGAGTAGCAGGGGAAGCCCCAACCGCGCGTGCGAGCGTGTCCGACCCTACGTGCACCCGACACAGACACTAAAACACCATGGACACTTCACAAGAATTAAAACATACACCTAGATCTACAATCATGTTCAAAAAGAATTCAAAAATAAGACAAAAATATTCTTTGTGGCATTTCATCAAGCACATGCAAAGGGACACTGATACGTGTCCAAATAGGACACGAAATGGACCCAAATTTTAGGGTTTCCTATTCCTACAGTTAGGTTAGGCCTAGGGTTCCCTAGAAATGCAATAAAACTAGAATTTCATGGTGAGATTAGGAAGTTACCTCTATGTATCAAAATCTCCAAAAAGCTCTAAAGAGAGGGGTTCCTCTTGAGAGTCAAACTCCTCCAAATTGATTTGAATCTGAGAATAAAGTGTAAAAACAGCAAGAATACTCAGATTAAAACCTATTGCAATTTGTTTGGGGGAAAAAGGAGCTAAAATGAATTTTCTATGGATTTTTGAAGTAGGGACATTACCTCTTCCTAAAGCTTGTTCTTCCTTAGAGGCTAGCCCTAATTCCAAGAGAATATTTATAAGGGGGGAAATTCCAATGAGGGTTAAGTGGCTGGACAAAATGGTTAGGGTTAGGGTTGGGCACTTGGTTAATGGGCTTTGGGCCTAGCCTTTAAACAAATGACTTAAAAATCAAATGTCATGACTTGTGGTTAAATCTCTCCATTCAAAACTCAATATTCTCAAATGTTTGCACTAACTAGAATATGGTTGACCCAACTTAACCTAGGATCTCATATCTAGTCAAGTCCAACCTAACTAGGGTTAGGTCACAAGTCAAAGCAAGTCAAAGTCAACCTAGTCAACCTTCAATCAAACAATTCCAAAATAAATTCTAAAAATTCCTAAAAATTCCAATAAATTCTAAAATGATCAAAATATCCTCTAGGCTAAAATGTACTAATCAAATATTCTAATCACAATGACTAGGCTCTAGGTCAACAGTCTAAGGCTACACTAGTCAATGCACCAAAATCACAAGTCATGATTAAATAATTTAAAAATGAGTAAAAATTACCAGATATCATATTATTAAATAAATATCATAATTAAATAAATTAAAATACAAAATTTCAAAATTACCCTCATTTTAGAAAACTGGGTGTTACAAGTCTATCCACCTTAGAAGAATTTCGTCCTCGAAATTAAAATGTTAGTAGTCTTTCTAGGTCAAACACCCCACAATCAGAGTCTCAAACATATCGTCAGATAATCATATGCGTCTGTCCAAAACTATGATACTCAGAATCTCCGTCATGCCAGTGAGCAAGGCTACGATAATCACAGAGTCCTCAACTATGGTACATACCTCTAGAATTGTGGTATTTAAAATTTTCGCATTGCCGCGCGCTTGGCAGCGAAAACCTTAAATTCCCATACCCGAGAAATACATCCATAGTCCGACTATATGTCCTCACTATGCCTGCTAGCATGACCCTAGAGGATTCTAAAATCTCATAATCGAGGCGACCTAGCCCATACGACTTATCTCAGAAGAAAATTAAATCATAATGAA
This sequence comes from Iris pallida, assembly GCA_029216955.1. Classification (NCBI taxonomy): domain Eukaryota; kingdom Viridiplantae; phylum Streptophyta; class Magnoliopsida; order Asparagales; family Iridaceae; genus Iris; species Iris pallida. The sequence continues at coordinate 10,132,542 of JANAVB010032618.1, read as the reverse complement.
GCACCAGATCGAACTTATCAACAATGAAGAAACAGATAGGAACAGATGGAATTAAATTTTCAAGACAGGAATTGCGGAATTGAATCAAAGAACAGAACCTGCGACTAGATCTCCAACGGCCTGAGCATCCTCGGCTGTCATGACGAAAGCTCTCCCTGGCTGGCCTCCCCTGGCCTACTGCTGATGCTGGACGAACCTCTGCTGCTGAGTCTGCAATGGTGGTCCCCTCTGCTGCCCTGCCGGAGCTCTAGCTCCAGGTGCTACCTGAGCCAATGGTGTCGGGTTCTTGGGACACTCTCTACACTGATGCTCCACTGATCCGCAAAGCAAACACATGCCCAACCTCTTCCTACAGTCGTCCCACCCATGGCCTTGCTTCTTGCAGAAGTTGCACACAGTGTTCTGCTGTTGCCTGGGTGCCTGCTGATACTGCACCTGTCTCTGTCCCTGATACGGAACAGGCCTCTGCTGCTGCTGCTGGAAATGGGCCATCGGCTGCTGATACTGCTGCTGTATCTGATGCTGAACGTGCGGCCTCTTGGCCGGTCCTCCGCTGCTGCTGCCCCCAGCTGGGTCTCGTCCTCTCTTGAGCCTAAGCTCAAGATCATCCTCCGCCAATAAGGCTCCCGTCAAAATCTCCTCAAAAGTAGCATCCCTGTTCCCCTTGGTCAGGGACTTGACCTCCTTGACCAGACCCTTCCGGAACCTCTGGGCCTTCGCCGTCTCGCTCAACCCCTCAACAAACCTGCCAAGACGGCCAAACTCTCCCGCATACTCCTCTACTGAGAGGCTCCCCTGGACCAAGTTCTCAAACTGCGTCTCCAAGGCTCTGACTGCTGAATCTGGGAAGAACTTCTTCTTGAAGAAGCCCCTGAACTGCTCCCAAGTCTGCCCTGGTACTCCCACCCTGGGGTCCGACTGATACCAGGTGCGAGCAAGATCTCGCATCCGGCTAGCTGCTGCCTCGATCTGAAGGTCTGCTGGAATCCTGGCCAAGCGGAAGATCTCCTCCATATGCTCGATCCACTCATCGGCATATAGGATCCCCTCTGTCCCCAAAAAGTCTCGGGGGCTCATCTTCTGAAACTGCTCGATCCCCGGTGTCTTCGGCTGCTGAACCACTGGTCGAGCTGCGGCTGTCGTGACGGCCAACTCCATGCCTCTGTCCTGCCGAGCCTGCTGTCGGTCCATGAACTGCTGGAAATACGCGAACATTTGAGCTGCGTCCACATGTCCTGGAGGCGGTGGCGGCTGGAAAGGATCCTCTGGAAAGACTGGGTCCTGCCTTCGAACTGGTGAAGGCATACCCTCAGCTGCTGCTGCTACTGCTGAAATCCCAATATGAGCAGAGGTGGTAGGAGCTGTAGCCTCCCGACCCTGCTGAACTGGCTGAGAGGTAGCAGTCCCCTCTACAGTATCTCCATGAATGGCACGCTGTAATCGCGTCTCCACCATCCTGAAGACAGATCAAAACAACAATTGCTGAGAATGAGTCGAAATAGCAAAGGAGGACAGTTATATTCAAGGAGAACAATATCAGCAAGAACTGAGATGGTATGAATTTGATATGAGTTTTCCCTAGTATGATTGAGTACCTTTAAAAAATATCCTAATCCTACTGCAGGCTGTAGTGATACTCTAGTTCGAATACCACTACATAAACTCGACCTGCATGGGCCACCACTAAAAACGTGTCACGACCCGCACCCACCGTGAGGGTACGAGAACGTAACAACGCCCAGCCTACGCCGCAGTATCGGCGGTAGAACGCTGTCCTAGGTCAATCATCTAACAATATAAAGGTACCTGTACAGTATATACACTCCGAATGGAGGTGACATAACGATATACAGTCTCAATCACATCTAAGGCAGGATGATGAAAATAAAAGATAGATAGATAAGTGCTGGAATAAAAGATCCACAGGATACAATCAGAGAGAGAGTCTAAGTGTCTACTGCCATACAACTAAACATCCAACTCAATACAAGTCTCTAATACTGAAATGAAAGAATATACAATCAGATCTCAAAAGACAGTAAATGTAAACCTAGACTAGGGAGCCACAATCTCTAAGCTAGTGGATCAGGCTGGGAATCTGGGTCACACAAGTCATCAACAGCTGTCCCATAGTAGGTGTCTATGCAGGCCTCCTCATCATCCTCTGTAATATTTTCAACAGGTCCAGTCAGGACGGGAGCGAGCACAAAACATCTCACGCAGTTCATATCGAGTTAGGAAATATAAAGCATGCAATAGAGTAAAGTACATGAAACGCTGAAAGAAGAAGATATAGGAAAAACAGTAGAGATTTGATAACAAGAAATATCTAAATATGATAAGTAAGAACTGTAAGGAACATGTGATTTTAGAGTACAATCTGGTTATGTAAACGGGCTAGGAAAATGCAATGGTAACTCCATTGTACGTGGGTGTACAATAGACATATACAATAGTTATACAATGTTGTACAATAGGATTTGAGTACATAACCAATTCTACTCCCCCTCCCCAATCAATACACAAGGATCTTCTCCAGTTACGTTATCTTATACAATAGTGTACAATGTTATACAATGGATGTACAATGTTATACAATAGTGTACAATGGTCTATCCCTGGGCTCATGTGATAATGAGAGTACAATATGCACAATGAGTATACAAGGATATGGGTATTCAATAAATACAATATGGAAGTGAAACGCACGTCACAATATGTATCTAGTGAATACAAGGAGATAACCTCTCAAAAGGAGATCCATATAGTACCAATCCGTGATAACGGTCGTGTCAGCATCAAGTACAGTAATCTAGAGCAAGAATGTACATCCATACAAGTATGAAACGGTCAGAGAATGTACTCGCCTGATAGTCTGAGTGTCTGAAGAGAATATACTGTCCGAGGAGTGGTGTCTGTCTCCTATAGAACAGCACAAGTCACAACAAGTCTAAAAATGGTAAACTGAAGTTCTACTATGCATTCTACATGAATCTAGGTCAATCTAGGCCAAAGTCAACTCTTGGTCAACTCTGGTCAACCCTAGAAGTCAAACTAGGTCAATCTAGTCTAAATAAGTCTCACTAGATTTAGTAAGTCATTCTAGGCCCTAACTAGTCAATCAGGTCTAGCCAAGCCCTACCAAGACTATACTAGTCAACCACATCACTAATACAAATCCACATCAATGCCAAGCTATCACAATCACATGTATTATATAGGTTACATACTCATAGGCCATATACCATAGGCTAAGATACATGCATTTATACTTGTCACTCCTACATTGCAATACCACATGCATATCTATTGCATTCATTATATTACATTCAACTTACATATCTACAATTTACATAGATACATATATATAGAGGGAGATAGAGAGGGGCTAAGTGAGTGTTAGTGAAGTGAAGCATGGCATTAGTGTGTGGCAAGGGTGAAGGGTTAATAGCAGGTTTAGGGGGCTGTCCCATAGGCCAATATGGCCTGAACATGGACTGATATGTATATAGGGACTGATATGGGTATTCAATGGGGATTAAATGGGAATGTGGTTGTGTGTGTACCTGTGTGAAATATGTGTGCAGGAAAACAGAAAACAGGGAGTACATTCTGTATGCAGGAAATGATAAAACAGTGAAGAGGAGAGATGTAAAGGCTGTGTGTGTGTGTTATGAATGTGTACAGATTAACATGTGTATTAGAGTGTACAAGGGTGTCAGTTGGTGTCCAGTGAAGGGTGTATGCAGTGAAGCTATATGTGAAGGCATGACAGGCAGTTCAGTTCATGTGTGAGTGTATAAAATGTGGGGAGGCAAAGTGATTGAAATAAATTAGGAGATAATTCCCAGGTTTCAGATTTCTGAAACCTATGGCAGGAAGTTCCCCAACCCAATGCAAAAACCCAAGTCGATGATTCCCTTGTATTAGCACAATCGAAGTGAACATGTACATCACTCATCAATATGTAGGTGAACCCTATTTATCAATCAACATCACAAAACAGGAAAAACGAAAATCACTTTCAGTTTTGAACTGAAATCGAAAGCTCGGTACATGAGGAAATGACTGCATATCAAACCACATCGAAATCTCATTTTGAAACCCAAATCAAAACCAAATCAACCAAGATTCGAAACATAGTTAGAATGTATATAGGTAAACTATATTAGGATGTAAACATGTGAAAACTTGCAGTAAACTGAGCTAATTTGATTCCCAAAATTCGAACTACGAAACTGGAAGCACTGAAATAAATACCCAGTTTCAGAAAATAGGGTAAATGCAATTTAATGATCAAAAACTAACTAAAATGCAAGGAGGTTGGTTGGTAAATGAAGATAAACATGTGCCCGTGTCTTATGGTCCAATTCGTGTCCATCACGATGCGACACAGCGCGTGTCCAAGCCCAAGAACACTAAACAAACACCTACAGTGCACAGGAATAGCACTGCATCGTGCACGCGTGCACGCGTGTCGTGCACGCGTGCACGCGTGTCGTGCACGCGACACAGTGCGACTCGAGGCTCGTGCTCACACAGGCGTGTTCGCCTAGGGTCACCCTAGGTCTGTGTCAGCCTGAAACTCGACACCGTGTCGCCGTGTCCACGCTAACAGCCCGTATCAGAGGGGACTGAAACTCGCGCGCTGCAGCTCGAGCGACCAGTGCACGAGCTCGTGCTCGCTCGACACGGAACAGGGACACGCGAGACTTGGGGAGGGCCGTGTCAGACACTGCCCCCACCCACGTGTCAAGTGGCGTGTCCCGAATCGCCGTGTCCAGAGTGTAATCCAACCCGAGTAGCAGGGGAAGCCCCAACCGCGCGTGCGAGCGTGTCCGACCCTACGTGCACCCGACACAGACACTAAAACACCATGGACACTTCACAAGAATTAAAACATACACCTAGATCTACAATCATGTTCAAAAAGAATTCAAAAATAAGACAAAAATATTCTTTGTGGCATTTCATCAAGCACATGCAAAGGGACACTGATACGTGTCCAAATAGGACACGAAATGGACCCAAATTTTAGGGTTTCCTATTCCTACAGTTAGGTTAGGCCTAGGGTTCCCTAGAAATGCAATAAAACTAGAATTTCATGGTGAGATTAGGAAGTTACCTCTATGTATCAAAATCTCCAAAAAGCTCTAAAGAGAGGGGTTCCTCTTGAGAGTCAAACTCCTCCAAATTGATTTGAATCTGAGAATAAAGTGTAAAAACAGCAAGAATACTCAGATTAAAACCTATTGCAATTTGTTTGGGGGAAAAAGGAGCTAAAATGAATTTTCTATGGATTTTTGAAGTAGGGACATTACCTCTTCCTAAAGCTTGTTCTTCCTTAGAGGCTAGCCCTAATTCCAAGAGAATATTTATAAGGGGGGAAATTCCAATGAGGGTTAAGTGGCTGGACAAAATGGTTAGGGTTAGGGTTGGGCACTTGGTTAATGGGCTTTGGGCCTAGCCTTTAAACAAATGACTTAAAAATCAAATGTCATGACTTGTGGTTAAATCTCTCCATTCAAAACTCAATATTCTCAAATGTTTGCACTAACTAGAATATGGTTGACCCAACTTAACCTAGGATCTCATATCTAGTCAAGTCCAACCTAACTAGGGTTAGGTCACAAGTCAAAGCTAGTCAAAGTCAACCTAGTCAACCTTCAATCAAACAATTCCAAAATAAATTCTAAAAATTCCTAAAAATTCCAATAAATTCTAAAATGATCAAAATATCCTCTAGGCTAAAATGTACTAATCAAATATTCTAATCACAATGACTAGGCTCTAGGTCAACAGTCTAAGGCTACACTAGTCAATGCACCAAAATCACAAGTCATGATTAAATAATTTAAAAATGAGTAAAAATTACCAGAAATCATATTATTAAATAAATATCATAATTAAATAAATTAAAATACAAAATTTCAAAATTACCCTCATTTTAGAAAACTGGGTGTTACAATTGTATAACTATTGTATATGTCTATTGTATACCCACGTACAATGGAGTTACCATTGCATTTTCCTAGACCGTTTACATAACCATATTGTACTCTAAATCACAGTAGGCTTACAGTTCTTACTTATCATATTTAGATATTTCCTGTTATCAAATCTCTGTTGTTTTCATATACATTCTTCTTTCAGCGTTTCATGTATCTTACTCTATTGCATGCTTTATATTTCCTAACATGATATGAACTGCGTGAGATGTTTTGTGCTCGCTCCTGTCCTGACTGGACCTGTTAAAATTTTTACAGAGGATGATGAGGAACCCTGCACCCTTACTTGGAGTTTGCCTAGTTGACACTCGCGACCTGGACCCCTGGGGAGGTTCAGGCAGCTGCTCAGGATAATACCTTGTATAGTGTAGATAGCTTAGACTGTCCTTTCTTTTCATGTTTAGCTGTTGTCTTATTTTCAGAGTTGTATATTTTAGAGATGTTGAGACTTTATTATTTCTTTCTGCTGTACCTCAGTTGAGGATTTCTTATCTATTTTCCATCATGCTACATTCTACCTTAGATTGTGATTGAGTTGTACCTCTATGTTGGCCTCCTTATGGAGAGTATTCATATTATGTTAGTTATAGTTCATGACCTAGAACAGCGTTCTACCGCCGATACTGCGGCATAGGCTGGGCGTTGTTACGCTCTCGTACCCTCACAGTGGGTGCGGGTCGTGACATCCTTCAAGTGAACTGTGCAGGAGACAGATTGCGCAACAACTCGATTGTGCAGGCTGAACTACGCACTCATCCAAATGCACTGGCTGACGTGGCCTCGTCATCATTATTTGACAGAGAATCAGATCTTCTGACAGCTGACAGCACGGAGAACGAGGAAACTGTTCGTTTATCGTGTAGCACAGCGCTCGAGGATAGCTGTACATGCAGCACAATATGCCAGACACTCTGCAGCGTGGTCCATCCCAGCGCAATCTGAAGCCAGCACAATTTATATGGCGCACTCCATCAAGACAACTGACAATGTACACGTAGCCTACATGCCATCAATTACTCACCATGTGGCAACCGTATGTACACGACCAAGCGTATTTCAATCAAACAATGCCACGCATCACATACAGGTGGTCCACGATCGAGTAACTGCCTGCGCAGTTCATTACTTGCACAATCTAAAGTGTGCGTAATCCATCCTGCACAATTCAGAATAACTAAAAGTTAGTTATTTCCAGAACTCTATAAATAGAGTTTCAAGTCTTCATTATCACACACAGAGATCAGAACACACATTCAAGTCATCACCAGAGATCAGGAGTTCTTGCCAAAGTGTTACTGCAATCTTCAGAGGCTACCGTCTTCAAAGTTCACATCGTCCAAGGGATAAAGCGATCGTCATTCAGATCGGATTTCTATAGTTGTACTTTCCCAGAATTCTTGTAATCTTCGTACAAAGTTTGTGAAATAAAGATCAACTTTTGTTTTTGCAAACAAAATGGCGACTCTGCTGGGGACGACTTTCTCCTCCGACGAGGAAGTGACAACTCAATGTGACGTTGCGTCTATCGGAAAGACGCAGAAGACGCTGGTTGTAAAGGTCAAACAGACGGCCTATGCGGCGATGATCAACTCCAGGACCACCCCTCGTACTGCAACAACTTCTGCCACGAGCAAAGTTCACCCAGTGTGGGTCCCCAAGACTATTGCGCAGTCTACTGCCTCTGGTGCTCATCCTGCTGCGCAGTTCACTGTCTCTGCTGTCAAGATTGCTGCGCAGTCTGCTGCCACTGTCCATGCGCAGTATGTTGCTCCCCTTGCCAGTGCACAACCTACTTCCTATGATGCTCTGTCAAAGTGCAAGACTCCTCTTCTCCTGGCGCAGTTGGCTGCAACTCTGCCTGGGCAATCCACCACTCCAGCAACCAGAGTACAATCCAAATACTCTGGCATCAAGACTCATGCTGCGCAAGCTGCTATGACTGTGGCCAGAAGACCTTCTGTCAAAAATCCTTATACGCAACTTGCTAGTGCGCCAACAGCCACTTCAACCCCTGCGCAAACTGTGCCAGCGCAGACTAAGAGAGACAGCCCTTTGCCTAATCTCTCTTCTCCTCACAGTAAGGAAAAAAACTCTGCTCCTCTTCCCAAACACCCTGTTACTCCAGCGCAATCCATTGGGGGTAGTCTGTTGACTATTCCTCCTCCTCCTCAGAACAAAGAAAAAGGCCCGTTGATCTTTTCTCAAATTTTCTTGTCCCACGACTTGGAAGACAACAGAGGAAAACGCTCTTTAGCTAACCCTTCTTCACAAAACAAAGGAAAATGCCCTTTGGTCTTTTCTCAGTCTTCCTCAGTTTTTACTGTAGAAGATCAATCTGAACGTGCCTCGGCACCAATCAGTACAAGAACTCTCTCCAACAAGGGTTCTTCTTCCCTCCTTGCCAAAGGAAAGTATACTGATCAAAGAGGTATTCTGCCTACTCCGGTAGCAGAATTCCAAGATCTTCCAACTCTCAAGATATCTCGTTCAAAATAGAAAAAATTACTGGTGTCTCAGACAGAAATCCCTGGGGGTGAGTTTGCTGATCTAAGAACTTATCTCAATCGATAAACTTCGGTGAAACGCAAACAGCCAATACCGAAAACCAACCAGCATCAAAAACAAACTTCCAGGATCAAAAATCCTGACACCTATGCTAATGAAATGAGTACTTCCCTGTACACTCATGGGACAAAACAATTGAAGAACCGGAACCATGTTCCGAATGTTGTCAAAGAATATGTCCCTCAGACTTCTTCTCGTCCAGTCATTGTTCCCGATCTCCGAGAACACCTTAAGCAAAAATGGGACAATATCTCAACGCCTCCAGTACAACCATTTGGACACCATTGTAATCACAAAGTTGTCATCAAGTGTTGTTGTCAGACAATAAGACGATCTGTCTTCGATCGTCTGAACTTTACAAACTCTGAACCTATGTCAGAAGATGAAGACGAAGTTTTGTACGCTTCCGTCAACATGACTTCCAGAGACACTGGGGGTAGGAAGTGCTCTAAGCACGGCAAGCCTCGCAAGCCAAGTCAGCAGTATTTAGATCTACTCCAAGAATCTTCTGATGGAGTATTCCAACATACTCGATCCCGAAGCCGAGATACAATCGGTCAAAGGAATCTTCAAGATCCTTCCGGTTATCTTCCTCTTTTTCACTCAGGAGATGATTCTTTCTCCGACTATGATGCATACAGCGAAAGTTCAGAACAGACAGTGTCCTCCACTGTACCTAGAGAAGTGACAGCTTATGTTGTCACTGAAGACCCAGATGCTTCCAGTTCGGCTAGTCAAGAACAACGGATAGCTGTGCTAGAAGACAAGTTGAAGACCATGGCTGAAATGGTTGTAAGTATGTATTCTATCATCGTGGCCCAGCATACAGTACCACCGACTGTACCTACTGCAAATCCTGAGATCATAGCATCGTCGGTGCCTGTCAATGCAGAGCTGGGGGTAGCATCTCCTCAAGTAACTCCTGTACAGATTCAACCTACACCCAGTCAGTCAGGTGCTGGGGGTAGTGCTTACCACACTGTTCCTCTCCCTAATTCTCTGATTCAGCCTGCCCCTTCTACATCAGTGGAGGATGCCAATGAAGCTGTCAAACTTTTGCGCACTCAATTCGTGGCCTTCAAAGAGAATGACAACTTGCAGAGGTTGGAGATCAAGCAACCCTACCCAGTTGAATGGAAACAAGTTCCCTTTCCTCTAAAGTACAAAATTCCAACAATCTCGCTGTTTGATGGGAGCACTTCTCCCAGTCAATTCATTAACCACTTTGAGGTAATGACTGTCCAACTTTAGCCAAATGACGCTCTTCTTACCAGGGTATTCGTCGGCTGTTTAGCCGGTGTAGCATACGATTGGTACAGAAGCTTGCACGATGGTTGTATCACTTCCTTCTCAGGTCTAAAACAAATATTCTTGGAACGATTCTATGAGGGGATCAACGACATGACCATGTCAGCCCTCAATAAAATCAAACGAAGACACAATGAAACTGCTGAGAGTTTTATTGAAAGGTTCCGCCGAAAAGCTTTAAAAATGCCTCCTAGAACTTCGGCCGCTGTCACCATAGACACCTGCAAGGCAAATCTTTTGCCTATCATCAGCATGTGGACGGGGTCAACTCAGTTCCAAGACTGGCCATCTTTTATTGTCAACGCTAAAGCAGCTGAAGTTAGTGCTGACAAGTTCAAGCAGCTAGGGGTACACATGTCTAACCCCGACCGGGATGAACACCAGACATCGGGTGGTGGTAATCGCCAGAACAACCGCAAGGGAAAAGAAACTTTGAATATCAATTTAAAGAACAAAGAATATCTGGCGGTCAACGTAGCTCCGCCTACGTCCACTTCTACTCCTTCAGCACCTCCACCAAGGGAACCTCATCCGAAAGTAGAGTACTCTTTTGACGAGAATGACACAGTGAGCATCTTTGATTGCTTGATCAAAAGCAATAAGCTCCAACTCCCAGACCCAAAGAAGCCTGATGAGGTCGGTAAAAGTGATCATCCCAAGTATTGTGTCTATTACAGGTTCATTGGGCATCCCACTCGAGCATGTTATGTGCTCAAAGGCAAAATTCAAGAGCTAGTCAACGCTGGTGTTGTCACTCTGCAGCAAGACGAGAAGACTGTTACCACAAACATGGTCTCAGTTCAATTCGGTGACTTTTCTCCGTAGATGGTACAACATGGTGTCATCCCTATCCTCAAAGCTACTCTTGAGATCGAGAATCTCCCTCATCCACGAAGTGAAGGTCTTGTCCCCTTATCTCTTGACAATGGCGAGATTATGTGGATCCACCCTGATCTTGCCTCGGAGTTCGAACTCCCCTCTTCCTCCAAGAAGAAAGGCCGCTCCAAGGACAAGACAAAGACTTGCAATATGGTTTCTTTTGACCCCATAGTTGACAAGAAAATCATGTTGGGCACCAGATCAGGGAAAGCTTATCTAAAGGATTACCCCGAAACTCAGAATCATGCTTCTTCTTCTGAGCCCGTTCCAGTGCAACCTGCTTCCACTGAGGATATCCCTTCTGCCTCCTCACCGGTTGTAGAGTCTACTCTTCCCAAGCCGACAGTCGCTGACAAAGGCAAACAACAAGTCCGCTTCGACAAACCTTTGAAAAAGTCATCTCCCTCAGGATTTGAGAAGCCTTACAACTTTGACATCTTGGCTCAACTAGCCAATACACCGACCCGGCTGTCCATCTTCGAGCTCTTGCGCCTTTCTAAAGAGACTCGGGAAACTCTGAGTGAAGCTCTCATACAAGCTGAAACCTGTCTAGCTCTTCTAAAGAAGCCGAAAGCAGAGCCAGTCTCTTGCCTCCATTGTCATAGTGTGTTGGAGTTAATTCCAAACATAACTTTCACACAGGATGACATGCTGATGGAAGATAATAGGCACGACCGTCCTCTATACTATACAGGATATATCGACTCGATGAAAGTCGATCGTATTCTGATAGATCCTGGGTCTGTCCTCAGCATCATGGCGAAGACAATGTTAGATGCATTGAAGATCCCAGTGCATAGTCTTTCCAGTACAATCACCACCATCCTTGGATTCAATCAGGGAAGGAATGAACCTCTAGGCAATATTCGCCTAAAACTCCAAATAGGCAATCTCCGTACAAAGGTGACCTTCTACATCATTGACAACCATGGTTGTTCTTACAATGCTCTGTTGGGGAGACCATTCTTGCATGAGCATAACATTGTTCCTTCGACTCTCCATCAATGTTTTAAATATGTCGATGACAATGGAGAAGTTAAAAAGGAGGTTGCTGATCTCTATCCTTTCAAAGGTGTCGAAGCATACTGCAACGATGCTCGTATGTACAAGGATGAGTTCATGAAAGTAGTGCTGTCTCTTGACACTGAAGAAGAACAAGAAGCAGTGCCCAATGACACCCTTATCATACCAGTCAAAGGGCGTGTTTCTCGTCCTCAATCCTCCAAACCATTGGCTATCCACTTGCCAGTCCAGAAGCAGCCAATTGATGATGGTCAGGATCAAAGGGAGCTCACCTCTTCGGAGCCACTTGTTATTGACTTACGTCGTAACAAGAAAAAAAAGGTAGCTCACCTCTTCTGAGCCACTTGTTATTGATTTATCTCATAACAAGGATAAAAGGGAGCTCACCTCCTCTGAGCCGCTTGTTATCGACCTCCGTCGTAACAAGGCCAATCCTCCTCCACGTTCTTCTTCTTCTCCTCTTGTAATCAATCTGACCAAGCCTGCTAAGGCTAAAGGTCCTGCTGTAAATACAGATGTACAAATTAATGAAAAAGCATCTACTTTCCAGTATACTGATGTCATTTATCAGGCTAAGTGCTATTTGGATATGTTAGATAGCTTTCAGTCATTTACAATAGGAGTTGTACAGTCTCTTCAAACAGAAGTCTTACTCGAACATCCAAATGATTCATATCCTGTTGTTCCCGCTCGAAAGAAGGGCGAGAGTCCAATACTTTTTATTAAAGGACCGGAACAACAATTCAGCTATACGGATGATAGCAAAAGTAACGACACGGGACATCTTCAACTTCGTCGTTACAGTCAACAATCAAAAGACATCATCCGAAAGATGGGTTATGACTTCAAGAATGGCCTCAACTACGGTAAAGGTAGAAGAACTCCTATCCGTACAACTGTTCCGAAAGGAAAGTCAGAGATGTATTATAGCAAGACCAAAAGAGGTCTCGGATATTCTTCACCTCCAGTATTATCCTCAGCAGGCTCTGAATCCGATAGTGAAGAGCGTTCTAACTCTTCTGATTTCAGATCATGGGATTCTGACACCAGCATCGGTCAAGTTCATCGATTGACTGTATCTTCTAACATGGTCTCCGTCGAACTTCCAGAAGGCTATGACGAGGATGTTGAAGAAAATCCCGAAACAAACCCTTGGGCTCAACGAATGGATACCCAATGGGAACTCCGATTCGAACAAAGGGAACCTCCTACTGAAGATCAATTAGTTCAAATTGATGTAGGAGAGAGCGGGTCCCCTCGTCCAATATTCATCAGCAAGAACCTTCCAGAGGCAGATAAGCAAGAATTAATTCTTCTTATTCAAGAATACATTGATGTCTTTGCCTGGAGCTATGAAGACATGCCAGGTCTAGATCCCAAAGTTGCTACTCACAAATTGAATATCTTACCTAATACAAAATCGGTCAAACAGCAACAACGGCGCTTCAAGCCAGAAATGATGGATACAATTGACGATGAAGTCAAGAAGCTCATCGCTTGTGGCTTTATCCGAGAAGAACAACATCCAGATTGGGTAGCTAATGTCATTCCAGTTATAAAAAAACCAAAAAAGTTCGAGTCTGTATCGACTTTCGGGATCTTAATGAAGCATGTCCAAAATATGAATTTCCTCTCCCTATCACAGACGTCATGATTGACAACACCTGTGGGTTCGAAAGGATATCTTTCATGGATGGATTCTCCGGATACAATCAAATTTGGATAAATCCTGAAGATGAAAAACATACTTCTTTTCGCACTCTTCGCGGAGTCTACTGCTATACTGTAATGCCATTTGGTCTCAAGAACGCTGGTGCAACTTACCAACGAGCCATGAGTACCATCTTTCAAGATCATCTGCGCAAAACTGTCGAATGCTACGTCGTTGATATTGCTGTCAAAAGTCGTCTAAAGGAATATCACATCCAAGACTTGAGAACTATCTTTAACCTCATGCGCCAACATCAACTCAAAATGAATCCCACCAAGTCATTCTTGGGTGTCTCTAGTGGCAAATTTCTCGACTTCGTCATTACCTCTAAGGGTATACACGTGGATCCTGAGAAGATCAAAGCCACTCAAGAGATGCGTCCTCTACGCAACCTAAAAGAGCTACGAGGATTCCAAGGTCGACTTGCGTACATCAGGAGATTTATTTTGAATCTGTCTAGATGCTGCAGAACATTTACTCACCTAATGAAGAATGGTGTATCTTTCATTTGGACTGAAGAATGTCAACGAACATTTGACGACATAAAACGATATCTCATGAACCCACCAGTCTTGGTGCCACCAATCTCTGGCATACCATTCTTAATGTATGTCCGTGCTATGGACCATTCATTGGATGCTTTACTTGCCCAAAAGAACAAAGAAGGTCATAAACAAGTTATCTATTATCTCAGTCGTACTATGATTAGTGTTGAACACCGTTATAGTCCGGTCGAAATAGAATGTCTAGCTCTTATGTTTGCTGTTCAAAAGACGAGGCATTACATCATTAGCCAAACTATTCATTTCATATCCCGAGTTAATCCTCTTCGGGTACTGATGAAGAAGCCTAGCACACTCAATTCTCGGCTAGCTACATGGGCCATTCTGCTAGCCCAATATGACATGGTATATGTTCATCAAAAATCTGTCAAAGGTCAAGCATTGGCGGATTTTTTAGCAGCTCATCCTGTTCCAGAGACATCCAAACCCTATGATGAAATTCCAGACGAGACATTAGAATCTAATACAATCTCCGAAGAATTTCCAACTTGGCGTCTATTCTTTGACGGTGCATCCAGGATTGGACCCAATGGTGCCATTGTCGCAGGAGTTGGAGTTGTTCTTGTTTCTCCAGACGGGTCAGCTATTCAAAGAGCCTACTCCTTAGATGAGCCTTGCTCCAACAACGTGGCAGAATACAATGCTCTACTCATCGGCCTTCAGTTAGCTAAACAACTAGACGTCGAGTATCTTGAAGTCTATGTTGACTCCAAGCTGGTTGTTAACCAGGTTAGAGGAACTTATGAAGTTCGCCATCAAGATCTAGTGCCTTACTTTGAGGCGGCAATCAACATGGCTACATCATTCAAAGCCTTCTTCATCGAGTATGTCCGTCGAGCTTGCAATACTGAAGCAGACGCTTTGGCTATTCTCACAGCAGTTTTAGCCATTCCTATCAAAAGACAACAGGTGGTGGTTATCTCTAATCGGAAATTGTTCTGCGTCGAAAACAATCGTAATATTGAGTTCAGTAATCTTACTGAAGCCAATGTTATCAGTGAAGATTGGAGAACTTCCTTCATCGACTTCATGGTCCATAATATACTCCCTGAAGATCCCAAGGAGGCTACGAGTATTCGTCGACGATCTCTGCGATTCTACTACAATCAGATCACCAAAACTCTCTACCGGCGGACTTATGACGACCTACTCTTGCGCTGTCTTGCTGGTGATGAAGCAAAGCAAGTTTTCCATGAAGCTCACGACGGTGACTGCGGAGCACATCAACCCGGTCCTAAACTACAGGATCGTATCCGACGCATTGGTTACTATTGGCCCTCTATGGTATCTGATGCCATCAAATATGCAAGGAAATATCGAGCTTGTCAAATCCACGCAGATTTTATTCATCAACCGTCAGAATTCCTTCATCCGACTGCTGCTTCCTGGCCTTTTGAAGCTTGGGGCATGGACATCATAGGTCCCATCAATCCTCTTTCTTCTAGGGGACATCGGTTCATATTGGCAATAACCGACTACTTCTCCAAATGGGCCGAAGCTATACCCTTGGCTGAAGTCAAAACCAGCAGTGTCATCAACTTCGTCAAACACAATATCATCTATATATTTGGTGTACCTCGACGAATCATCCATGACAACGGACCTCAGTTCATCAGCCAAAAGTTCACAAGGTTCTGTGACGATCACCGGATTGACAATGTCGCTTCGACAGCCTGCAATCCTGCTGCTAACGGCTTAGCTGAAGCTTTCAATAAGACTATCATCAAGCTCCTCAAAAAGTTTGTGTCTACTAACAAACGAAACTGGAGTAAAAAGCTTGGAGAATGTCTTTGGGCCTATCGTACTACGGTCCGCAACCCTACAGGCTGTACACCCTTCTCTTTGGTGTACGGCTGTGAAGCAGTTCTACCCTTGGAACTTCAAATTCCGTCTTTGAGGATTGCTATCGCCAACGAACTCACTATAGAGAACAACGATCTTCTCCGACTCCAAGAACTATAAGCGCTCGACGAGAAACGGTTAATGGCTCAACAGCATATTGAGTTATACCAAGCTCGCGTCTCAAAGACTTTCAACCGCAAAGTTAAGGTCAGAGCCTTTCAGAAAGGAGAGCTTGTTTTAACAATCAGGCGTCCTATGACTATGACTCACTCGAGCAAAGGCAAGTTTGATGCAAAGTAGGAAGGGCCATATATCGTGAGTAAAGTCTTCTCAAATGGAGCCTATCAACTCACAGAGCTAGACGGTCGAGTTGCAATGATGCCTATCAATGGCAAGTTCCTCAAAAAGTATTATGTATAAATATAAAAGACATTGCTTGTAATCATTAGACAAGTTCATAAATAAAATTTAATTTTATTTTATCATGAATGATAGTACATAATATCAAGAAAGGTCACTATCATCCTTCTCAAAATTGGGACGAGGACCACTACCGTCTTTTCCAAAAATATGATCAACAAAAGAGCCGAGAACATTCTTGTCCGAACCCACCAGAAACTTGCAAGCAGCCATCCTCATGGCTTCTTCTTCTTCAGTCTTCCCTGGTTCAAGAAGGAAATCCAAGATGTCCCTTGGCGGCTTGGGTGCAGACAAACCTTCGTCCGCTGCTATTTGCTTTGGCTGGTTGGGATCGACTGGATGTTCCTCAGTACCCGCTTCAACCTTCGGGGTGATTTCAACATTTTTGGATGCATCTCCAGACGATATTTTTATGTTGAAAAGTAAAAGTGATCATCCCATCTGATTTTTTGTTCTATTTATAGACAGAGATTCATCTGACGGTTCGTCCGTTCATCACATTCATCTGACGATTCGCCCGTTCATCATCTGACGGTTCGCCCGTTCATCACATCCATCCGACGGTTCGCCCGTTCATCATATTCATTCATTCGACGGTTCACCCGTTCACACATCCATCTGACGGTTCACCCGTTCATCCATCAGACGGTCCACCCGTTCATCTGACGGTTCACCCGTTCATTCAATTCATTTGACGGTCCATCCGTTCATCCTGACGATTCATTTCGTTCACATATTTTGATGATTCATTTTCGTTCATTCATCTATTTCGTTCATATCAGCAACTTGTCATCTTTGATTAAGTTGTCTATTAAAATAATGATATTCAATAAATTATATTCTGCCATGTCCATATTACCTCTGAGCAGATATAATTGAATATAATTATTTTCTAAAATCAAAAAATATATCATGTCTTGCACCTCTGAATATATTTTCTATCGTTATTATTTATATCTGAATAAGATATGCAATAAATAATAGAGCCACCAAGAAACTGTCTTTTTATTGATCAAAAAAATTGAAAGACATTACAAAATTACATATCACAAAAAGATTGAAGATACAAAAAGTCTTTCTCATTCTGCCGACGGAGTCATCAAGTTGGTCATTTGCTGCTTTAAAGATTGCAGCCGCTCCTCACGAAATTTCATCACCCGCTTCCTAGCTTCCTCCATCCCAGACTTATCGTCGAAAGATGGCATGGTTACTATTCTGCGAGAAATTTCATCTTGATGAGCTGCGACATACTCATCTCTTTCCTGAGTCAGAGCATTCAGTTGTTGAACTGCAGCTTGATGTTCTGTAGCCTCATTCTCCAGAGCAAGCTGGACAAGTCTCAGCTCTTCTTAAAGTCGGACAGATTCTGATTGCAGCTCAGCAACATTCCTCTTCTTCTCTTCAGCAACAGATGTTATTGTTTCCACTTTAGAATTATACTCAACAGACTTAGTAGAGAAAGTGTCTAAAAGAACTTGGAGATCAACCTTTGTAACTGCAGCTTCTTGTGACATCTTCTCGAATTCAGCTTGTACCAAGAGCTCCATCTCCCCCCTATTAAGCTCTTTGTAAATTTTAACCGAAGCCTCCAGCTCATCTAGTACATGTTCAAGAAAAATAGCCTGAGCTTTGTCGCCTTGACTGCGGATGGCATTGATCAAATAGGAGGTTGGACCTCTAACTGTGGAGAAACTAGCATCTTCTTTCTCTATCACCCTATCTACTAAGTGTTTCAAAGAATTAAAGAAAAGGTTGCTGAAGGAGCTGATGATAAATAGGTTAGTAGCCAGAGCACCAGGAGTAGCAGCTACTCCCATAGACGTCGAAGCAGCAGCAGGTGTCTGTGAAGATAGACGTTCAGCTTCTTCCCTTTGAGTAGAGGGTTCTTTAGACAGGGGAGCCATTGTAGAGCTAGCTGCCCCTCCCAGATGTTCTTCTGCAAAATCAAATGAACCTTATCATTATTTGTTGTTATCATTAGCAACTAAGTGAAAAAGATCAAAAGTAAAAGGCAATCTTACCATGACTTAGTTCAGCAACAAGTCTGCCATCTGTTGGCACAGGTTCCAATCTAGCAGAAGTAGCCTCAGACATTACTTCCTGGATACTATCGGCCTCAGAGCCACCCGAAAAATGTCGGCTACCACTAGCTATAGCCGTTATTGGCACTATATCTGTGCATACGGGAGGAACTGGGGAAGATTCAAGTTCTACATGGATAAAAATATAGATGTCAGCTATTTGAATCTATGAAAAGAAGGTAGATAAAATCATTTAATACCTTTTGGATCAGCAGGAGTAGTTTCAACAGGTGCTACTTCTATACCCGTATTCTTTTTCGGAGACACGTGCACCTCAACATCCTCTTCAGGATTCAGCGTGTCATCTACGGCTTCGGAAGACATATGGACATCAGTGCCCTCTTCGGGATTTAATGTATCATCAACACCTTCTGTTGATGTATCTTTATTGCTTATACTATCTTCTGGAGCTTCCTCGCTGGCAGTTACGGCGACGGCTTGATCGACATCATCCTGCAGACCGAAGTCGCAATTATTTAGAGCTTCAATCATTAAACGATCTTCTTCTTCACGGAGTGTTCCTGGTGTAGCAGGAATCTGGGTAGTTTTCACCGTAAGAGAAGAAGATCGCAAAACTTTATCATCCCTCTGCTCAGCTTCATCCCTCTGCTTAACCTCGTCCCTCTGCTCTGGAGTAGGAGTCTCTTGCCTAGGCTCAGGGGCAGGTGTAGAGGATGACATGGTGATTCCAGTAACAGCACTGGCTACCACCGAGGACAAGATTTGTCTCGGAGGAGTGATCACCCTCTTTCTTCTTCTGGAGGCCAGTTTCTTTCTATGAAGAGGTCTCTCTGGACTCCTTACATCTACTACATCGACCTGCCTTGGAAGAGAGGTCGGCGTAGTCGCTTCTTCTCTTTGGGTCGACTCGGCCTGTTGCCGAAATTGTGACCTGGTGGTGACCTTCGCTGATGGATCTAGGATAAGCTTCTTCTTTGCAACCGGAGAAGAAGGTTCATTAATCCTTCTTTTTCTCTCCTTGGTTGGAGATTTGACAACTTTTAAGTAAATTCGCAATGGTTTGTTGACCTCCTAAGGGAAGTTAGCTTCTCTTGAGGCTTCCAACGGGTCATCCACTGGTTCATGCTCCTCGTCATTACCTGGAGCTAATATAACAGTTGCTCCCTTCTTCAATCGCGTTGCTGTCGCGAAGCTATCTACAAGGCTGAAGTTCTCGATGAATGTATTCGCTGCTGTGTAAAAAAGCGAATATGTGTATAACATCCTGGGGCCGTGGTCACTCTTGGTCGGCATCGAGAAAACTGTTCTTGTGTCTCGAGCGTTATAATAAGCCCAGGCCCTGGCGCCATCAATTAGATAACCTTTTCCTTGTAGGCAAGTTATAGTATTGCCTACATGGAATTGGTCATAGCCGAATTGACGGGCAAAGCGGCTGGGAAGATATGGTTCTAAGAAACATTCATCTTCAAAACTATAAACCAAGTGCGACGGCCTAATCGTCCTCAGCCAATCAAATGCTGCCCGACCTAAAGGCTGCCTCCCAAGATCAACTAGATTTGTTGACATATGTTCATAGCCAGTTGGAGGGGCAACACAGTAGAAATTCCACCCCTTCCCAAGGTTCAAAGCACGTCTGCAATCTTTTAGACTGGTGTATATCCATTTGCTTCGGGAAAATCTCCGTAAATAGCTACCGCCGACTACTCCCATATCAGGGTTCATCAATGACGGATGGTACAGAAGTAACCATCCGAACAAATAAGTGTAGGGCAGCTCCAGCCGAGGGAAGTTCCCCTTCTCACCTTTTCATTTGAGCATAGATTCAACATAAAGACGAAGACCCGCGTTCACTCCGCAGGTCATCGCCGACAGCAGATCCATCCGATAGCCAAAGACTAACCGGACAGCAGCAAAGAGCACGCCGCGATGGAAGCGATCTACGGCACTTGCTCCGGGTACGACGAAGCGTCAGAGCCAATATATGAGGAAACCTGCCAGCTGGGCTTCCTTTGACATGGGCCTGTACCCCATTCTCATAAAACTCTCAATAAAATCTCATGTCTTAAAAGGAGGGTATTGAAGTTCGTCGTCAACCTTGATGTCCATTTCCTTGTTTTCTTCCATCAATCCTATCACCTCACTGTGGCTGAGTGGTTTGAAGA
Organism: Iris pallida; assembly: GCA_029216955.1. Taxonomy (NCBI): domain Eukaryota; kingdom Viridiplantae; phylum Streptophyta; class Magnoliopsida; order Asparagales; family Iridaceae; genus Iris; species Iris pallida. Next base: position 10,112,019 of record JANAVB010032618.1, on the reverse strand, counting down.
AGGTAGGGTTGCACGTATCGTGATCCTTAGTCTTCTTTCGATGATGTGGTTAAGAAAAAGATAGGGCAACCACTTTGACGAGTAGCAAGTGCCGGAAGAACCACTCTTATAATACATGGAGCAAATTTTATAGTGGCATAGTAGTTCTTCAAAAATGGCCACCATCTCAGCATTTTCTCGATGAAGTCGGTCTAACTCGTCATTTGTTGGAACAAATTCTTCGTAGGGAAGTCTCCCATTGGTAAGCTCGAGATATATTTCATCTCATGAAGAGCTAGTCCAATCTCCCCACAGGGTGTCATGAATGTCCCTGTCCTAAAATTGTACCTCTCTGCCAAGGCGAGAAACATATGAGGGTTGGGGTGGAATCCATATACGGTAGAGTATACCGCCTGATATAGCTCAATCTCTTTGAGCTTCTCCTCGAACTGAACCAATATCCAATTGGTTATGCATCTCCATCTTTGGTTATCTGGGTTCACCAGACCTGTCAACCGGATGTCCTGATCCGGGTATCTTCCCTCAACCTTTGCATATTAATTTGCAAAGATCGACGTCCTAACTGGCAGCAGTAAGGAGGAGTTTCCGGTGGGATACAGCCAGGCTTCAATCCTCTGAGCAAGGAGCTGTGACGCTCAGAGGAGCTATAGAACATATCCTTGCTATTCGGTCCTTTCTTTACACAAATATTTCCTGTTCTGGCTTGCTGGAGAGGGGTAATATCCCAGTCCATCCTCCTGGGATAACTCGTATGGGCATAGCGGAATAGAGGGAGGCATCTGGCAATGTCTGGCAATAGTATTCTTTTCTCTTTTCTTTGGAAGAGTCTCTGCTCAACACGAGGTCTAGGCTGAGAAATCTTATCAATAGCCTCACCAAATAGAAATAGGGGTTTCTTATGAGTAATGGCATCGGCAGTCTGCAGAGGCTGCCCATTCATCAGACTCAATAAAGTTTCGTTGTCCTGTGCTACTAAGATGGCTTGACGGAAAGATGGCAGAGCATACTAGAAAAATATTACATGGGACAAATCTTCCTTAAACTCTGGTTCATTAAGGATCCCTGCAAAGATTTTATATTATGGGTCTTCTCTGATGTTAACTGCATCAAACAGAAAGATAGAAGTCAGTACATACAAAATCAAAGATTCTGTCCAAAAAATCAGCAAATTGTGCAAGCATCAGATTGCGCTGACTGTAAAACATCAGATTGCGCAACAACAGCTTCTATGCACAAACTGTCCAGTTGCGCCAACTCATCCACTTGCGCAAGCCATCAGATTGCGCTGAATAACTTGTGCAAAGCATCAGTTTGCGTTGGACAGCCTTGCGCAAATCAGCAGATTGCGCTGAACAGTTGCCAGCACTTTCCACCGATTGCGCAAGAAAATAGTTTTCATAAAAATGAAAACTATTGGATTTGTGCAACCGAAACCCTAAACAGGGCGGTGCAATATAACCAAATCTCTAAAAAAGATATAGGTTTGAAGATTCAATCATGTTGAAGAACCCTAAAAAGGGTTTTTGATCGAGCGACTACCTTGCAGTGCGGGATGACCGACTTCGTGTCGTGAAATACGCGGCGTAGCCCGAGCCGAAGACTCGACGGGGGCTTTGCCCTTGTCGGCGGCGGAATGCTTCGGAGCCATTTGAAGTCGACGGAGAAGAAGAAAAAGAGTCGGAGTGGGCTCGAGAATTTTCTCTCTTGAACAAAGTGGAAACAAGTAAAGAATGACAGAAGGAAGAAGGAGAACTATTTATAGTTTTTCGAGAGTAACGGTCGCCTTGGATTGCGCCGAAGCAATGGGAGCTGACTCCTCCAATTGCGCAGACAAGTCATTACTTGCGTAACTTGATTTTAAAATCAAAATTCAAAGTATTTCGAAGCTTTGACTATTGTCAAACTTCGAAAACTTTGAAGGGGGTCTTGTAGGTCCTAAAAATCAAGTTGTACCCATCAAAGAAGTCATAAAAATCAAATTGTGTATCCTTCAAGTGAACTGTGCAGGAGACAGATTGCGCAACAACTCGATTGCGCAGGCTGAACTGCGTACTCATCCAAGTGCGCTGGCTGACGTGGTGTCAGATCCCTATTTTTGGAAATAGGTATATGACGGTATTTCGACTGTGTTTCATATTTTGGAGGATTTTAATTTTGGGGTGTATTTGAAATTTTTATTATTTTATTGGAGGTGATTTTGCCCTCATTAATTATTTGTTATAATTAATTTCTTGATCCTAATCTACCCTCCAAAATATCTACTCCCCCTCTCTCTCTTGTCATTTCACTCTCTCACATCATCCCTCTCTCCTCCCTCACCTTTCCCACTCTCACCTACCCCCTCACTTTCTCCTAACAGGAGAACACCCCCCCTCATTTTTTTCTCTTTCTCTCTTCACTCTCCCGTTCATTCTCTCTCTTCCTCACCCTCTTCTCGAGCCCTCTCTCCTCCGAACTCCGGCCTGGCCAGCTTCGCCGCGATCGCCACCACTACTGCTCCCACCACCACTTCCACGATCATCATCATCATCGTCGCCACCCTCCGGCCTCCGCTGCGGCTGCCACCACCAGCACCGCCATCACCGCCATCTCCTCCGCGGCCTCCGGCCCCCTCTCTGCCAGCGCCACCGTCCCCCCCACTTTTTGCGACCACCACCATTACTTCCAGCGCCGCCCCCATCCTCATCGTTGTCGTCGCCTCCACTGTCCCCTTCCCGGCGATGAGCCCCGGCCCCTCCTTCTCTCTCTCCTGCCGGAGGTCAAGCGCTGCCGGCGAGCCACCCCGACCTGGCTGCCCCGGTGAGCCCCGATCTCCTCAGCCCCTTCTTTTCCTCTTTTTCCCGACGGCCAACACCACCGCCGTGCCATTGCCGCGCCCGGGCCAGCACCGCCTCGAGCGGCGGGACGCCCTTGGGCCCTGCGCTGCTCGAGCAGCGAGCCAGCCTCGGTTGCGTACTCTTCAGGCCACGTGCCTCGATGCACGTGCTGCCTCGAGCAGTGCGCTGCTCAATTTGCATGCACCTTCTTGGTTTTCGTGCGCCCTCTATTCACGTGCTTCCTTGGGCAGCGAGACGCCTCGAGCCCCATGCTGCCTCAGGTACCGTGCCCCATTGGTTTGCGTGTTGCCTCGTTTCTTGTGTCTCGGCCTTTGTGCCCATCTCGGTTTTTGTGCCGCTCCGATTCGCGTACCCGTACCGATTTGCGTGTCGCCTCGGTTACGTGCTACTTTGATCTCCGTGTCGCATTGATTTGCGTGCATGTATCGATTTGCATACCATATTGGTATGTGTGCCATCTTGGACTTTGTACCATCCCAGTTTGCGTGTACGTATGGATTTATGTGCCTCCTTGGTTTGTGTATCACCTTGGACTCTGTACCGCATTGATTTGCGTACGTACCTCGATTTGTGTACCGTATCGATTTACGTGATCCTTGGACTTTGGGTTATTTCGATTTACGTGCTCGCCTCAATTTGCGTGTCGCGTGATTTGTGGATCATTCTGATATTCGTGATTTTCTCGATCTACATGCATGTCTCGATTTACGTGCACGTGTTTCCTGTTCATCTCGATATTTGTGCCATCTCGATTCTCGTACGCATCTCGATATGCGTGTATGTCTCGATTTACGTGTCTATATCGATCCGCGTACCACAGTTTCCGTGCCCGATCCTTGCACTGCTTGCGGGACCCACCCGGTATAGCCTTCTGCCATCTCTTACGATTATTTTATTATTTTATTATTTGGTGCTGATGACTATTTATTGTGTGTTCTGAGGATCTCGATTGGCGGGCTAGCTTGGATCGCGACTGCCGAAGACTTGCTTACCTAGCCGAGCCCCCTAGGCAAGTATCCCTTGCTCATCGGCGACTCTTGCCATCTCTTCCGAATTTTATTGTATTTAATTTATTGTAAATTGTATAACCATGAGTAGTGTAGCTTAGCAGTAGAACTGCCATGATAACCTAGATTAGCTTGGTCCGATACTGGGATAGACCGTATCGGATGACTCGGATGGGTCATCCACACCTCCGAGGACACGAGCACGACTCACTTGTACGGATTGTCCCCATATGCCCCGTGTCCGACTCGCGATCGGGTAACGGCTTTGGCTAACATTACTTGTGGCGGAGATTGTGCTTGGGTTAGGGATTTATGGACATGTGTTGTGGTGCGCCCTACGAGGCGGTTATTTTATTATTATGCATGTTGGCTTGGCGCCCAGTACGCATTGTAATGCTGTTGGAGGTCGGGACTTAGTGGTCTCGGGTTCGAGTGGTTTCCAGTACGCATCGTAGTGCTACTGGAGGCCGAGACTTAGTGTTCTCGGCTATCGATTTGTTTCCAGTACGCATCGTAGTGCTGCTGGTAGCTGAGACTTAGTGTTCTCAGCCTGCGATTCTGCGGCGGGTTGTGCCGAGTGTTTTAGCCCCTATTCGTAGGGTGCTCCTATCCAGATTACAAGGAGACTCTGCCGAATTTTTCCAGAATTCCCAGTTAGGAATTTGGTTCGAAGGATTAGGCAGAACCATTCCGTTGGTTTGCTGGACTAAACTCATGCATGTTCTTCTTGGTATAGCATCCCTGATCCTATTGCCTGCTAGGTAGACTCTCGACTAGATTAGTTGCCTAGCATCTTGACCTGTCTTGTCCGCCGAATTGTGCAAGGATTGCAGTACTACTCGGGTGAAGGTCTGCAACCCTGGTCCTTGTTTGGTTTAAGGGAACGGAATCCCGAGATCGTGCATTACCAGCCTTATCCCAGACATTAGTCATGACCTGCAGGCTGGCCGCCACGAATATTGTTACCATTCGTACTAGTGGATGGCAATATTCGGCTACTTATGTACTATACATTATATACATGGCATGCTCGGCACGGTATCCTTACGAGGGACCGGTGGTGACATACAAAGCCCGGTGGCCTTACGAGGGATCGGTGCTCTTCTTACATGCTATATTTGGCCTCGCTAGCCCTGTTGGGACGGCACGATCTGAGGATTCCCATACTTGCATTGTTGGGGTAACCCAACCTCCACATAGAGAGCCGTAGGCATTTTGAGTGGCCGCTTATTCTCCTAAATTGTATGGCTTGTTGCTTGCTAAGCTGGCTGACACGTAACGCTGTCCCGGTGCAGTAATTCATTCCCTTGTTCTTGTTTGATGTAGGGATGGGTTACTATTCCGATGACAGACTACGAGTTCCAGTTGGCGATGCAAGCATTAGTAGATGTTAGGATGACTGTGATGATTGTTGGTTACTTACGTATTAGTAGTTGGATTGCTGCCTTATATTCTGTAATCGTGCGTTGGTACCGCACGATCCCTTACCTTATTTATTGTTTTTAGATGTTATTTATGTCACCTTTTATCCTGCTGGTTTTCTTCGCCCGTCCTTGAGCCTTCCTTTCTGGTACTTGCTACGGTTGGCCTGACCAACCCTGGATTGTTCCCAGATTGCCTGAGACCGACCCTGTGGATCTTCCAGACTTGACTTGGGGGATGTGCTTCAGTTCCAGACCATGCTAGGGACTGTGGAAAGGTATACTAGTCTACATTATTATTATGTACTGTGGATTTTTTGATTATCATATGAGTATTCCCTGCTTTCCATATGATCATCTCTCTTGATGTCGTTTTATTGTGATTTGCCTGTGGACATGAGATCGTATTTAGGCCATAGATTGATTGCATGCTAGGATACCCAGCAAGACTTGACAGCCGTCATCGTCGTATAGCGTATTCGTACCTTATACGGTGTAGCTGGCCTACGTCCGTCCCCGTATTTCGGTACTGGGGTGTGACATGGTTTTAGTGGTGGCCCATGCAGGTCTCGTTTTGAGATTTTGTTGGGTATCACATGATTATTGATCTCAGTCCACTATTTCTTGGTATTCCCACTTGTTACACTTGTCCTTTGCTCCATTGAACCTGTGAATTGGTCCTCATCTCTACTTGGACCTATATTGCTTGGCCATGTCTTATTCGTGTTATCTACCTCTGATCCTTGTTTGATTGATATGATCCTATAGTTGGTCATGTCGATCACCTTATTTGATGAGATGTTATCTCCATTATTTGGGATACATGATTATTTATCTTGGGTTCTGCACTCTCTACCGGTATTTCGTCTTGGTTGATTTCTTGTTATCCCTTTCGTGCGTTGACTTCGTGTTGACTTAGTATCATTATCGCCCTCTTCGAGCGTTGGCTGGATTGCTGCGGAATGAAGATGTCATCAGGACTCTGAGATTGGATATTTTAACATATGTTGAGTATCCGAGGGATATTCTCGTATCGATTCGGCTTCCTTGATTCCGGACAGTTCCGCACTCATGATTATCTGTTTCAGATATTATTTTGATTATAGATATACCTTCTATACATTATGTTTTGATATGGATTCTTGATTTAGAGTATTTCCTACGGATATGGAGTATTTTTCCTAGAAAAGCTATCTTGTGGTTATTATTGAAAATATTTTTGGATGTGTGTTACGATTCACCTGGATTTTGGATTTTGATTGTTTTCTAGGACTCTCATTACACTGTTAGAGATTTTGTGATCTTAGTGATTTGGATATTTGGGTTATGGATTTGATTTGTTTTGGATATTTGTCGAGAGTACCGAGTGACCCTAGTATACCTTGACGGCGTGGTAACGAAAGTTGCAGCCGCTCGATTACAGTGTTTTGGTGTATCTTTTGCAGCCATTCCGGATGGCGTGGCAAAGAATGACCATGGCACACATTTTTCGGATATTAGGAAACTACGGTCATCGGTTCGAGACAGATATCCTGTATTTTATGATTTTATACGGATTTATTATTCTTCTTTATGCAGTTGGGATTTTACGTTTTCGGACATTGTTTTCGACATTCTATACTTGTTTTGAATTATGGGGTTATTTCGTGTATGCGGGACTTTAATTTTCGAGATTCTTTCGATGTTTTCGATTTACCTTGCGAGTTGATTTATTTAAGCTAGACCTTGTTCTCTTTGATGTTTTCATATTGAGATTTTGTTTGTTTCTTATTGTATTACTTGATATCTGTAAGGTGGGTAGAGTTTTCATGGCAGATATATATGTACTAGTTTTGAAAACCCTATTTTGATAATTCTGAAATTTTGAGGACAAAATTTTTGTAAGGTGGGTAGGATGTCAGATCCCTATTTTTGGAAATAGGTATATGACGGTATTTCGACTGTATTTCGTATTTTGGAGGATTTTAATTTTGGGGTGTATTTGAAATTTTTATTATTTTATTGGAGGTGATTTTGCCCTCATTAATTATTTGTTATTAATTAATTTCTTGATCCTAATCTACCCTCCAAAATATCTAATCCCCCTCTCTCTCTTGTCATTTCACTCTCTCACATCATCCCTCTCTCCTCCCTCACCTTTCCCACTCTCACCTACCCCCTCACTTTCTCCTTACAGGAGAACACCCCCCCTCATTTTTTTTCTCTTTTTCTCTTCACTCTCCCGTTCATTCTCTTTCTTCCTCACCCTCTTCTCGAGCCCTCTCTCCCCCGAAGTCCGGCCCGGCCAGCTTCGTCGCGACCGCCACCACTACTGCTCCCACCACCACTTCTACGATCATCATCATCATCGTCGCCACCCCCGGCCTTCGTTGCGGCCGCCACCACTAGCACCGCCATCACCGCCATCTCCTCCGCGGCCTCCGGCCCCCTCTCTGCCAGCGCCACCGTCCCCCCCACTTTTTGCGACCACCACCATTACTTCCAGCGCCGCCCCCATCCTCATCGTTGTCGTCGCCTCCACTGTCTCCTTCCCGGCGACGAGCCCCGGCCCCTCCTTCTCTCTCCCCTGCCGGAGGTCAAGCGCTGCCGGCGAGCCACCCCGACCTGGCTGCCCCGGTGAGCCACGATCTCCTCAGCCCCTTCCTTTCCTCTTTTCCCCGACGGCCAACACCACCGCCGTGCCGTGGCTGCGCCCGGGCCAGCACCGCCACGAGCAGCGGGACGCCCTTGGGCCCCGCGCTGCTCGAGCAGCGAGCCAGCCTCGGTTCCGTACTCTTCGGGCCACGTGCCTCGATGCACGTGCTGCCTCGAGCAGTGCGCTGCTCGGTTTACGTACGCCTTCTTGGTTTTCGTGCGCCCTCGATTCACGTGCTTCTTTGGGCAGCGAGACGCCTCGAGCCCCGCGCTGCCTCAGGTACCGTGCCCCATTGGTTTGCGTGTTGTCTCGTTTCTTGTGTCTCGGCCTTTGTGCCCATCTCGGTTTTTGTGCCGCTCCGACTCGCGTACCCGTACCGATTTGTGTGTCGCCTCGATTGCGTGCCACTTTGATCTTCGTGTCGCATTGATTTGCGTACATGCATCGATTTGCTTACCATATTGGTATGTGTGCCATCTTGGACTTTGTGCCATCCCGGTTTGCATGCACGTACGGATTTACGTGCCGCCTTGGTTTGTGTATCACCTTGGACTCTGCACCGTATTGATTTGCGTGCGTACCTCGATTTGCGTGTCGCGTGATTTATGGATCATTCTGATATTCGTGATTTTCTCGATCTACATGCACGTCTCGATTTACGTACACGTGTTTCCTGTTCATCTCGATATTTGTGCCATTTCGATTCTCGTGCGCATCTCGATATACGTGCACGTCTCGGTTTACGTGTATGTATCGATCCGCATACCTCGGTTTCCGTGCCCGATCCCTGTACTGCTTGCGGGACCCACCCGGTATAGCCTTCTGCCATCTCTTATAATTTTTCTATTATTTTATTATTTGGTGCTGATGACTATTTATTGTGTGTTCTGAGGATCTCGATTGGCGGGCTAGCTTGGATCGCGACTGCCGAAGACTTGCTTACCTAGTCGAGCTCCCTAGGCAAGTATCCCTTGCTCATCGGCGACTCTTGCCATCTCTCCCGGATTTTATTGTATTTAATTTATTGTAAATTGTATAACCATGAGTAGTGTAGCTTAGCAGTAGAACTGCCATGATAACCTAGATTAGCTTGGTCCGATACTGGGATAGACCGTATCGGATGACTCGGATGGGTCATCCACACCTCCGAGGATACGAGCACGACTCACTTGTACGGATTGTCCCCATATGCCCCGTGTCCGACTCGCGGTCGGGTAACGGCTTTGGCTAACATTACTTGTGGCGGTGATTGTGCTTGGGTTAGGGATTTATGGACATGTGTTGTGGTGCGTCCTGCGAGACGGTTATTTTATTATTATGCATGTTGGCTTGGCGCCCAGTACGCATTATAGCGCTGTTGGAGGTCGGGACTTAGTGGTCTCGGGTTCGAGTGGTTTCCAGTACGCATCGTAGTGCAACTGGAGGCCGAGACTTAGTGTTCTCGGCTATCGATTTGTTCCCTGTACGCATCGTAGTACTGCTGGTAGCTGAGACTTAGTGTTCTCAGCCTGCGATTCTGCGGCGGGTTGTGCCAAGTGTTTTAGCCCCTATTCGTAGGGTGTTCCCATCCAGATTACAAGGAGACTCTGCCGAATTTTTCCAGAATTCCCAGTTGGGAATTTGGTTCGAAGGATTAGGCAGAACCATTCCGTTGGTTTGCTGGACTGAACTCATGCATGTTCTTCTTGGTATAGCATCCTTGATCCTATTGCCTGCTAGGTAGACTCTCGACTAGATTAGTTGCCTAGCATTTTGACCTGTCTTATCCGCCGGATTGTGTAAGAAGAGCGGTACTACTCGGGTGAAGGTCTGCAACCCTGGTTCTTGTTTGGTTTAAGGGTTGTGGATCTGATCCAGAGTGGTTCACGCAATCCTTGCATTTTCGACGGTATCACCCATTGGACTCTTGACCCGTGACCCTTCTTTTTAGATGATGTTCTAGTTTAGTTTGTTATCCCATTGTCTGTCCTGTCCGCCGGATTGTGTAAGGAGAGCGGTTCTACTCGGGTGAAGGTCTGCAACCCTGGTCCTTGTTTGGTTTAAGGGTTGTGGATCTGATCCATAGTGGTTCACACAATCCTTGCCATCTTCCGACGGCGTTGATTAGTGTCGACCCATGTGTTGGGATTATGATCTTATTCGAGGATTGACTATGAGGAGATATGATATTGAGATAGTGATTATGGTAGACTAAGTGGATTCTTAGATAGTGTTACTAGTTCTTTGGTGATGTTCTAACTTGATCAGATATGTCTTTGAGGACTTTTGGATTTTGATATTGGTGCGAGTGTCTCGCGGAACGAATAGAATATCGAGGATATCAATATATAATTTTTACTCGACTTCCCAAGCGCCCAAAACCTGGTTTGTTTGCTATATCTTGGTGGTGGTGAGACTTATTTGCTGATAGCTTGTGATCATCGATTCAGAGGATTCTTGTGAGCCAGAGGGCCTAGCATTGTTAGGGGGATGAGCTTGGTATTTGGTGGTTGTCTTTATTGACGTGATATTCACTCCATCATGGATGGAAGACTCTTGCTAGATTGATCTGGTGGATGGACCGACTTGATGATTGGAGCTGTAGGCTCCCATATATGCTTGAGATGTTATTATAGTAGAGGTTCTGGTCTTATACTTGACCTGATATCCATGCCTCGATATGGACAGATGACTTCTTGTGACTGACAGATTTGTCCTTGTCCCAGACCTGACTACCTGTATCTGTGCTATAAGTCCAGCTTACCCTTTGAGGTACTGGCCCTGACCTTGTACTGCGGTGCCCTTTGTCTATTGGCACTTTGAGGTGCTACTTCAATGATTATATGGCATTGCGACGTCATCTTGATATTCTAGCTATATTATATGATTACCTGCACGGGTATCTGGTAGTTGGCCTATAGTCTTAGCGTGGTTAGGATTGCTTGCTTGCTTGTTGCATAACACTAAGGATGGATCACAACTGGGACTATAGGTACCGAGGTTGATTCTTACTTAGCGTTCTCGTACTGAGGTGCGACATCTAGGAGGATGATCATGTGACCACGGCATGTGATTCCGGATAAATGTATGTTTAGTCTAGGCAACTTAAAATTGGTAGAAACATTGGGGGGAACGGAATCCCGAGATCGTGCATTACCAGCCTTATCCCAGACATTAGTCATGACCTGCAGGCTGGCCGCCACGGATATTGTTACCATTCGTACTAGTGGATGGCAATATCCGACTACTTATGTACTATACATTATATACATGGCATGCTCGGCACGGTATCCTTACGAGGGACCGGTGGTGACATGCAAAGCCCGGTGGCCTTACGAGGGAACGGTGCTCTTCTTACATGCTATACTTGGCCTCGCTAGCCCTGTTGGGACGGCACGATCTGAGGATTCCCATACTTGCATTGTTGGGGTAACCCAACCTCCACATAGAGAGCCGTAGGCATTTTGAGTGGCCGCTTATTCTCCTAAATTGTATAGCTTGTTGCTTGCTAAGCTGGCTGACACGTAACGCTGTCCCAGCGCAGTAATTCATTCCCTTGTTCTTGTTTGATGTAGGGATGGGTTACTGTTCCGATGACAGACTACGAGTTCCAGTTGGCGATGCAAGCATTAGTGGATGTTAGGATGACTGTGATGATTGTTGGTTACTTACGTATTAGTAGTTGGATTGCTGCCTTATATTCTGTAATCGTGCATTGGTACCGCACGATCCCTTACCTTATTTATTGTTTTTAGATGTTATTTATGTCACCTTTTATCCTGTTGGTTTTCTTCGCCCGTCCTTGAGCCTTCCTTTCTGGTACTTGCTACGGTTGGCCTGACCAACCCTGGATTGTTCCCAGATTGCCTGAGACCGACCCTGTGGATCTTCCAGACTTGACTTGGGAGATGTGCTTCAGTTCCAGACCATGCTAGGGACTGTGGGAAGGTATACTAGTCTACATTATTATTCTGTACTGTGGATTTTTTTGATTATCATATGAGTATTCCCTGCTTTCTATATGATCATCTCTCTTGATGTTGTTTCATTGTGATTTGCCTGTGGACATGAGATCGTATTTAGGCCATAGATTGATTGCATGCTAGGATACCCAGCAAGACTTGACAGCCGTCATCGTCGTATAGCGTATTCGTACCTTATACGGTGTAGCTGGCCTACGTCCGTCCCCGTATTTCGGTACTGGGGCGTGACACGTGGCCTCGTCATCATTATCTGACAGAGAATCAGATCTTCTGACAGCTGACAGCACGGAGAACGAGAAAACTGTTCGTTTATCGTACAACACAGTGCTCGAGGACAGCTGTACATGCAGCGCAATCTGCCAGACACTCTGCAGCGCGGTCCATCCCAGCGCAATCTGAAGCCAGCGCAATTCATATGGCGCACTCCATCAAGACAACTGACAATGTACATGTGGCCTACATGCCATCAATTACTCACCATGTGGCAACCGTCTGTACACGACCAAGCGTATTTCAATCAAACAATGCCACGCGTCACATATATGTGGTCCACGATCGAGTAACTGCCTGCGCAGTTCATTGCTTGCGCAATCTAAAGTGTGCGCAATCCATCCTGCGCAATTCAGAATAACTAAAAGTTAGTTATTTCCATAACTCTATAAATAGAGTTTCAAGTCTTCATTATCACACACACACAGAGATCAGAACACACATTCAAGTCATCACCAGAGATCAGGAATTCTTGCCAAAGTGCTGCTGCAATCTTCAGAGGCTACCGTCTTCAAAGTTCACATCGTCCAAGGGATAAAGCGATCGTCATTCAGATCAGATTCCTATAGTTGTACTTTCCCAAAATTCTTGTAATCTTCTTACAAAGTTTATGAAATAAATATCAACTTTTGTTTTTGCAAACACGGACGATTTGATGCAGTCGAGCGCAATATACAGGAGCTGATGAGTCTGCAGCAGGCTACAACTGCCAGCTTGTACACACTCACAGAGTCTATGCAGCGCACAGAGCGTAGACAGGTCGAGCTGGAGGGATCGCAGATGACCATGTCTGTCTCACTCACTCAGGTACAAACTTCGATTGAGGAGAGTACTCAGAGGATGGTGAGTACCCTTACTGCGCATGGTGAGCGACTGCGAGAGCTGGAGCAGATACGTCATCTCGGTCCATCGACGGTACTGACTCCATTGTACTGCCTCCTACTGATCCTACGGTGCAGCTCACACAGGAGCAGTATGAGTACATGCTATCTCAGATGCGCGGCAGGGGTCCTCAGTGATCCAGTAGATTTTTTTATCATCTTTGTATGTATTGGCCCTATGGGCCCATTGACCGTTCTGTACACTGATTTTCATTCTTATTTGCCCTCCATTGTGGACATGTATGTTTGTTGGATATTTACTTTGTGATATTAACTTTGTTGGTATTTTCATTGAGTACATGTATGATATTTACTTGGACATGTATGTTTGTGATATCTGCGACGGGGATGACAAATATACCTACGTTGGGTTATAAGCGATTATCTGATATACAAAGGAGGTGCTGCCCAATTTTTAAAAAAATATGTTTGGTATTTTTGTGATGATGTGTGCCTGTGTAAACACAGACACACGGCATAACAAAAATACCAAACATATTTTTTTTTAAAAAAATTTCATAATATCTACGACGTATAGCGACGTTCTGTGACGTATAGCGACGTAGCCAGACGTCGCTAATTAGCGCCATGACGTCGCTATCCGTCGTAATCCGTCGCTCAGTAGCTGACGTGGCAGAGAGTTGACGTCGCTAATTTGGTCGTCGTACGTCGCTAAACTGCTGACGTGGCAGGCATGCCATGTCATCACATAAAAAGAAATAACGTCGCTACGTAGTCGCACTACGTCGCTAATTTGGCGACGTTCAAATTTGTCGCCCGTCATAGCTAATTTTGCGACGACCCAGCGACATTGGGATGACGTCGCAAACAGCGACGGAGGGCGACGAATTTGTTATCTGCGACTAGTTTTTTCGCGACCTTCATTTTTCGTCGCTAAAGTCGTCGCTAATTACGTTTAGCGACATATTTTCCTTAATTAGCGACGTATCTGGACGTCGCTATTTTGCCTTATTTTAGTAGTGATCGTTAGACTACTACTTTACCTAAGTGTTGGCAGGAAGCAAAGAAAGATCCAAGGTAGAAAGCTGCAATGATGGAAGAACTTGGGGCACTAAAAGAAAAATAAGACATGGAAGCTGGTTCCATTACCCAAAGGTAAGAAAACAGTGAGATGCAAATGGGTATACACAGTGAAGGAGACGCCAGAAGGAAAAGTAGAGCAGTACAAGACGAGGTTGGTTGCAAAAAGATACACACAATCATATGGCATCGACTATTATGAGACGTTTGCCCCAGTAGCAAAAATGAGCACAGTAAGAACTCTGGTCTCCATTGCAGCAAACTATGGGTGGACGCTATACCAATTAGATGTGAAGAATGCCTTTCTCCACGGGGACCTACAAGAAGAAGTGTACATGGAGCTCCCGCCAGGATGCTACGCGACAGAAGTAGACGGAGGGACGTCACGTGGAAAAGTGTATAAACTAAAGAAGTCGATATACAGGCTCAAGAAATCTCCTCGAGCCTGGTTCGACAGAGTCAGAAAGGCTGTTACTGGCATGGGATACCATCAAACAAATACAGATCATACAGTCTTTTTTCAGCATGCAAGAGGCCACATTACTATACTTGTTGTATATGTGGATGATATAGTAATCACAGGTGATGATGAGGTCGAGATCACTAAGCTGAAATCAAAACTCGCAAAGAAGTTTGAGGTGAAAGATTTAGGAGCGATAAGATACTTTCTGGGTATCGAGGTGTGTGACGGCGAACAAGGAATTGTTCTCTCACAAAGAAAATACGTACTAGATCTGCTAAAGGAGACAAGAATGTTGGGATGCAAAGCAGCAGTCACTCCAATTGACCAGAAGTGCAAGTTGGGAGCAGAAGCAGGAGAGCCAGTTGATCGTAAAAGGTATCAAAGACTTGTAGGGAGATTGATTTATCTGGGACACACTCGTCCTGATATCTCATTTGCGGTGAGTGTAGTGAGTCGCTACATGCATGATCCAAGAACAGGTCATATGGAAGCAGTATTTCAGATCTTGAGATATCTGAAAGGGACGCCGGAAAAAGAGCTATGGTTCAAGAAGAATGGACGCTTAGAAGTTGAGGGATACTGCGATGCAGACTGGGCGAGTTGTATATACGACAAAAGGTCTACCACGGGGTACTGTGTCTTTGTAGGAGAAAACCTGATCTCATGGAGAAGCAAGAAACGGTCAGTGGTAGCACGGTCGTCAGCTGAAACAGAATACAGAGCAATGGCTTTGGGAGTGTCAGAGTTACTGTGGGTGAAAGCACTGCTGACAGAGTTGAAGCTGGATAAGGGAGCACCGTTACATCTTCTGAGCGATAGTCAAGCTGCAATATTGTTACAGCGTTCTACCGTCGACTCTGCGGCGTAGGCTAGGCGTGTACATGGTTCATGCCCAAATATTGGGTACGGGTCGTGACAAGCTGCAATAAGTATAGCCAACAATCCAGTTCAGCATAACAGAATAAAGCACATCGAGATCGATCGATTCTTCATCAAGGAGAAGCTGGAACAAGGGATACTGAAGATTGACCATGTTCGCTCAGAAGAATAAGTTGCAGACTGTCTGACTAAAGGTCTTAGTTCATTGAGTCTGTCAAAGCTATGTAACAAGATGGGGATGATTAATATCTATCGCCCATCTTGAGGGGGATTGTTGAGAACCAATAAGGGACTTTAGTCCCATATTGGAATATGTAGTATGAAGAGGAGTTGGAACCTCTATAAGTAGCAAGTAGTAGTCCATCAATAAAATCATACCAGTATTCATTTCTACAGCGTGAAACACCAAGATCCATGCCGAGTCAATATATGGGCTGTGTAATATTGGATAACCATGGAAGTTTTTTTAAGAAGGAAGAAGATGGGTTGTCTAAAGTCAACCCGATATATTTATTTATTTGGATGAATTTCCTTTGTGTGATATTTTGGAGTCATTACTTCTGGTTAATGCTCAGTTTAAATAAAATATGTTTATTTTGGATATCTTGATATAATTAACTAATATGGCTTGAATTATATCATATGTTCAGTTTGGATATATATTTTGGAGTTATTCTTTTCAGTTAATGTCTATATTTTTCTGTGGATGCATATTTTCAATAAATAATTGCATGAATTTTGTTAAGACAATAATGCTCATTTTTTGTCAAATTAAAAAAAATCATGCTTATGCCAATGATTATTTTATTTTAATATGCATGTACATAAGGATTTGGTGATGATATAATCACATAAGAATTTAGTCAACATTCAAATTTTTTGTGCCTTTTGTGACTAGCAATAGTTGTCTAATATTCTAAATAAACTCATTGAAATAAGATATCGCCAAAGTGATCTCTCTTGCATAGACAGTCTATGAGTGATTTTGGATATTTGTGTGTGTAAATTCGTACGAGTATTAGCTGGCCCAAAGGAAGGTTAATACTTGGCCTAATTGCGCACATACCTGTGATGATAAAGGTGTGACAATTGTAAGATTTACATATGAATAATAATCTCATCCAAGGATATGCTTGTTATTTGACATGAATTATTGTCAATGTTTGATCATTACACCAAGAGTACCACTTATAGTTAATATTACTATCCAAAGACTTGATATTAGTGGTGTACTAGGTATCTTGAAATGGGGTTCACCATTATTTGAATTTATTTGACTATTTATTTTGGTATTATCTGCCAATATGAATTCAATTTCCATGTTTAATGAGACAAACTTTAAAGGCAAAAATGGGCAGAATACAGAAGCCACTAAGGCTTCAGCACAAAAGAAATAATAATATAATATTAAGGGTTGTTTCTTTTATGATAAGTCGGGACACATAAAGAATAAATGTACAAAATACCATGCATGATATATAAGAAAAACTACATTTCTAAATTTGGTCAATTATGGGATTAATTTAGTTTCAGTACCTATAAACAAATGGTGGTTAAATTTTGTTGCTATTACCCACATTACTGTTTCTAGACAAAGTTGTCTGAGCTACCGAAAGCCAAGTGATGATGAAAGACACATCTATGTGAGTGACGACAAGTCGGTAGAAATGGAAGCAATATGACATTGTTATTATTAGGAACCGGTTATAATTTGGATTTGACAGACACTTTTATTGTACTGTCTTTTAGACGAAATTCAGTTTCCTATTTGACAAATCTCGTTATCATTGTTCATTTGGAAACAATAAGTTTAGTCCATCTTTAAATTCTAATATTATTGGTAACGGTTCGCTTAAGATTTATGATAACCTATATTCACTTGAAACTATTGCATCTTACAATAAAAAATTTCAAATAGAGTCATGTGGTACTAAACACAAATTAACAATAAAAGTTTAGCCTCATTGTTATGGCACAAGCAATTAGATCACATCTCTAGAAATAGAGTTGAATGACTTGTGCCTGATGAGATTATTGGATTCCCTGGACTTCACAGACTTTATTGTCTGTATTGAATATGTAAAGAAAAATAGACCCAAAAATGTAAGTAGCTATTTTATTGGCTATGCTGATAGATCAATGGGTAACAATTATACGATCCCACAGAAAAATGAAAAAAAAATTGAGACGGGAACTGTAATATTTTTGATGATATTGAGTTTGGGGAGAGAAATAAAGTTATGGACATTGTCCTTGAGGAGGAATCAATTTCGTTTCCTATTATCACTTTTGACGATGTACAGGTTTCTATACCTGTCATTAATCAAGAAGTGAATACGAAATCTCAACAAGACACTGTCAAATTACCTCTACAAGTCAATGTTTTTGAGCTACCACAACAAGACAAAATAGAGGTACTCCCCGTTCAAGATGAGATAATTGTTTCTGAGGAACAAACTCAACAACCTCAAGAATCAGTGCCATTAAGATGGTCCACTAGAAAAAGGAGAAATATAATTTCGGATGATTTTTTTAAATTTCTCCAAGAACATGAGAAACATGAGAAAAACTATGGAATATTGGAAGATCCAATCAACTTCCGTCAGACCATGGAAAGTTTCAATTCTCAAAAGTGGATTGAGGCAATCAATAAGGAGTATAAGTCTTTGCAAAACAATAAGGTTTAAGAACTTGTCCCATTACCCAAAGGTACGAAGCCCATTGGTTGCAAATGGATATTTAAAACCAAGAAGGGAAGGATAATGTGGAGAGGTATAAAGTATGTCTTGTAGCTAGTGGCTTTACTCAAAAGTTAGGGATTGATTTTTAAAAAAGACTTTATTTTCGGTATTGCTGAAAGACTCTTTTAAAACAATCATAGCACTTGTTGCATATTTTGATCTTGAGTTACATCAAATGGATGTCAAAACGACGTTTTTCAATGGTAACATTGACGAAATAATTATATAGTGCAATCAGAAAACTTTGTGTCAGAAGACCCAAAGAATATGGTTTGTAAACTGACAAAATCTATTTATGGACTCAAGCAGGCTTCTCGTCAAATGTACTTCAAATTTCACCAAGTAATTATCTCGTTTTGTTTTGAGATAAACACAGTTGAAGATTGTGTGTATCACAAGTTCAGTGGAATTAGATATATTTTTTTCTGGTTTTGTATATCGTTTAAAGTACTTAATGCAAACAAGGTGACACATGTCGCTAAAGGAGACAAGTTTAGTCTCAATTCAAGTGCCCTAAGATTAACCTTAAAATTAAGAAAATGCAATATATTTTTCTTTCATGATCAGTTGTAGGAAGTCTAATATATGCTCAAGTATGTACGCGTCCAGATATTGCGTACATAGTTGGGATGCTAGGCAGATATTTAAGCAAATATGGGATGGTTCGTTTGATAACAGCCAAACTATTTAAGTAATTTATAAAGAACAAGAAATTATATGCTCTTTATAGGAGATCGGATAATATTGGAGATCATAAGGTATTTTGACTCTATGGATGCTAAGACAATAGGAGATCCACATCAGGTTATGTTTACCTGTTGACTGGTGGAGATATAATTTGGATGAGTGTCAAACAGACACTCATTCCACCATAGCAGTAAGGTTTATAGCATGCATGCTGTGAGGCATCCATTCGGGGAATATAGTTGTGAAATTTTGTCACAAGACTGCGCCTGTAGGAGGGTGTTGAAAGACCACACAAATTTTGGTGTGACAATAAATCAACAGTATTGTACCAATAACAACATAATTTTGTATAAGCCAAAGGATATTGACATAAAGTTTTAGTTGTGAAGGAAATAATTCATAGTGGTTAAAGTGTCTATATAGCACATTAGGACAAACTCCATGTTAGCGGATCCGCTCACAAAAGTATTATCACCCAAGGTCTTTCATGAGCATACTGTTCATATGGGTGTTCTTATTTAAGAATATGACAATATAGTGGGAGTTTGTATTTTATGTACTTTGGTGCTATTTGATTTTGAACACGTTTATGTATTAAAGTATTTTGGATATTTATCTGATCAGATATATGGAAAATTCATTTCATTCTGTTTTCATTGTGTTAAAGTATTGATCTCATTAAAGTAAAGGAGGACTAGTTGGAAATAGACATGTGTTGATCACATGCATGTCATTTTTATGCTACACATTCATGATTGATCTATGTCATTTAGCTATATTGGCATATGTAATCATTGATGGTTTAGTTACGCTAAATGTGACGAAGACCGCCTTGATCCTATGTTAATATGGTTAATGGACGCGATTGTCCGAATATACCCTAAGGATTAAGATAACAATTTATGAGCTCACTAAGGTTAACACAATTATAAGGTTACATATGTGGCCTAGTAGAAGATTGTTAGAATTATTCAATAATAGGGGCCACACATATAAAATTAATTATGTTCGGCTATATAAATAATTAAGCCAAAATTAAAGTGGTCTACTTGAAAAATTGGTTTAAAGATATAATTGTCATGGAAATAATGTGTAGATACCGAAGATAAATCTAATTTGATAAGGGGCCAAATTAGAAGTATCAAAACACACACACACACACACACACACACACACACACACACATATATATATATATATATATATATATATATATATATATATATATATATATATATATATATATATATATATATATATATATATATATATTAGGGTTATGGTCCCCAATTCATACGACCACCAAATAGTTTTCTTTTTCTTTTTCTCTTCTGCATCCCCATCAACATAAAGAGGGTCAAAGAATTCTGATTCATCTTTCATTAAGGATCGTATGAGTTGGAGGGTTGAACCCCATAAAAGGACGACCGTTTCAACATCCATCAAGCCCAGCAATGGATTAAGGTACGCTTTCGCAGTTTATTTTTGTTCTTTATCTCATGAATCAACGAACACAATAATTTTCAACAGGAAGTCATAGACTAATTAGACTTCTTATATTAGTCCAAAATCAAGAATATACAACATATATTAAAAAAAAATGAAAACTAGGTGAGTGAATGTGAAGCGACTTCTATAAAGTAGTTGCGATGGTATGTAATATTATCAGAAATTCTATATTTCTACAAATAAAAATTGTCAAGTCTGAGCGTTTATTTTCTCCTCAACCATCAGCTTCATTGTGAGTTTCGATTGTCTGTCTTCCATCGAAACTTGGTCCATTTCGTAAGTCTTTCTTACCCTTGACTGATCTAATCAAGCGAACATTGTGGTTCATGCGAGTTTAAAGCTTCCGAGCTTGCCTATCTCATGTCCGACATAAAAGTTTTTTCGTAAATTTGCATCCTCGAGTAGAGTGTCCATGTGCGTCGAAGGTCAAGCTCCCATGAACTGTACAAATAGATATGCTGTCATATTTTGAGTAAGCTCCATTCCCTGATCTCCTTTATGATTTCGAACTGCTAAAACCATTATCGTTCCAATACGTTTCGACACCCCTCACAACACCAAGCTCGGATTTGTAGAACAATTTCCACCTAGAGTTCAACCAGTTGTCATAGAATTGACAGTTTGATCCTTACGATCCAACACATTCTCATTTGTCACTTCCGACGAACTAAATCATCCATTTCCCTCAAATATTATTGAATATCCTTCCATGCAAGCCTCTAGTGATCAACAATACCATGTCGAGCACCTCTTGATCCCTTATGTGATGCATGCAACTCACCCGTACACCTCAGTGATTTGACCTTGTATATTTCACAACACATTCCTCAAGCCAATAGTCGGGAACCCTTCGAAAGCATCTAGTTCTTGTCCCCTAACATACTACGGCAACTATCAATGGCCACCTTTCTTACCGACACTGGATTGAGGCAGAAACTTGGTACATGACACCCACTTTAAGTACAAACTTCTCGTCAAGCTTTGTCGTCAAGTACACATCATCGATATGTAATATCGATGTTGTCTCGTTTTCCATCTTCAGACATTAAAGTTTACTGTTTTGATAAGTCGTAAAGATCCTCTTTTATGAAGTAATATGGTAAGATGCCCACGTGTCTAAGACCCATTTGTGGTCATAATACATACTACAAGGTTCCACCGCCTCGATCATCGCAATGATAGGATCTCAAATTACCGAGAGATCCTCCTGATCATCCATCCTGGTTTTGGCCCTCTTATCTTTAAGCTTATTGCAATCCTATTTGCAATGATCCATTTCTCTATAGTGATGGCAATCGTTCTTGTGATCCACCCTCACAACGTCCCAAGAACCTCCTCCTATTCTCGCCTCTGCCTTGGGCCTCCCCTTCGATCAGAAGAAACAAGGCCGACTCCTGCAACGACTGTTGTTACTTATGTCGAATCTCTTCATTCAGCATGTTGATTTTGACCATCTACGTCGTGAAAATTTCTTTTGGCATGGAGTTGCGCACCAATACAACCAAATTATCACAGCCATATGATAAAGAACTTAAAAACAATAGGTCATAAATCTCTTCCTCAATCACCCATCGAAGAGAGCTGATTGATGATACCTTCATTCATATGTTTCGCCACCGAGACACCCTCCTTGTATCTCAATTTGATGATTTGGCAAATAAGAAACGTCTAGTTCAAATGTCTTCCTTTCCTACAAGGAATACATTTTCTTCCATAGCTTGGAGAGAGAGAGAGGGGGAGAGAGAGAGAGTCCAGGGTGAACAGGCTGCCCATCCTGCTGACCTAGGTGTTGCGACTGCGTCCTAAGGCTCTGATTAGTCTATTGACTGGAACACTACGTCGTCTCGCTAACAGACTTTATACCCGTTCTCTTTAAATGCTAATAACTTTGAGTAGTGTTCTGGGCTGACCCACCCAATGTATCATTCTATTGTTCCTAATCAATAGGATTCAAAAGCCCAATTTCAATTTTTCAAGTTACAACTTCAACCCAATTTGTATGGCATTGCCTGGCTGATACATAGCCAATAGAACCCCGCAATGTATTCTAACTCTCAACATTACGGTAGAATGGCATTGCCTGGCTGATACATAGGCAAGAAAATACAACAACAACAAATATTCTTTCAATTTGAGGACCGATAGTGGGCAATGGGGAAAACTGCACAAGATGATCAGGAAAAGCCCAGACATCTCTTTACTGGGCCAAGTAGTTCGTCTATGAAGCCTGACGATGGCGCTTGCGTAACCTCATCTGATGGTACACGGCGTGGAAGATGCTTAAAGAATGCCTTTACTGCTCCGGTCACCCCATCCTCACATTCCATGGCCTTGGCCAGCTCAACAGCTTGTTCCTTCACCTGTGAAGTCACAGAGTCTCTTCAGTTCCCTTTCAGATAAACAATCCTACTTGTAACTATCTACATCGGGTTCCATAACAAAAACCTATGAAAAATGGTAAATAAAATAGTGAATAAAACAATTGAGTCATCTGATCGCCATATGGATCATATGAAAAATAGTGAATAGAACAATATGCTGCTTCTCTTGGTTTTTCCGATTTGGTTCCACTTCCATGTATAATCCATGTCTCATCTACATTTTCTGTTGTCGTACATTTTCTAGTTTCTCTCTATTATCTGTAACACCATGAACTACTAGGTCCTTCTTAAAACAAGTGATGCCCCTGTTCTTCCCATAAAAGAAGGTTTCCATTTATTTTGTTTGGACTTTATTTGGGTAGGTAGCCAAGAGCTTACTTTTTCCTATGTCTAAAAAGATTTAGAGGAGCATTTGTTTTAAGAAAAATGGATCCCCTTTTCTAAAAGGGTACATGTCTTTGCCACCTCTAGCGACAAAGTTCATCTAACCATCTGATAGCATTTGAAATAAGGTCATTCATACGTGCTTCCATATGTAACATGGGGAAAGAGGATGTAACAGAAGGAAATATTCTTACATTATGAGGTATAATGTCAAATTGTATCAAGAAAACAACAAAAGAGATTATAACAGTTTCTAAAAGAAGGGTTAATCTTCGGAAGAAAAAACGTAATGATGGAACACCGGAGTCCAAAAGGTAATTAAGACAAAAAAAAATCTTGTAAATATTGACGAAGTGTAGAAATAAAGATAACTTTTAGAGATCTAACTAGCAAAGAATGAATCTAAGAAAACACTCAATGAA
This sequence comes from Iris pallida, assembly GCA_029216955.1. Lineage (NCBI taxonomy): Eukaryota > Viridiplantae > Streptophyta > Magnoliopsida > Asparagales > Iridaceae > Iris > Iris pallida. Next base: position 10,088,499 of record JANAVB010032618.1, on the reverse strand, counting down.
GCTAAATCTAAAGCCTAGTGGAGAAAAAAATTTTATAGGCTTACTAAGAGTATAAGAGTAGAAAATTGAGGAACAAAGACCAAAATAATTGTTAATATATGTGTTAAGTGTTATTGGACTTTAGTCCCACATTGCCAAGAATGATAGGAGAGGAGGCTAGCCTCTCCTATATATATGTAGTCTTTATTCCAATAATAATCAATCACTTAAAATCTTTACATGGTATCAGAGCCTAAACTTGCTTAAAATACCGTCAGAGCCACATTTTTCACACAAACCCTACCCCTAACCTCGCCCTCCCTTCCCCCCCCCCCCCCCCCCCACGCCGCCGCTGCTGAGCCGCTGCGGCTGCGGCTGTGCCGCTACCATTGCTGCGCCGCTGTCGCTGCGGCTGTGCCGCTGCTGCGGCTGCTACTGTCGCTGCTGCTGCCGTGGGTGCCTCCGTGCACACCACTTTTAAGACTCCTACTGTGTAGGTCAGCCTAAACTTGAGATTTATCTCATCTGTGGCACCTACGGTGTAGGTAAGCCTAAACTTGAGATTTATTTCATCTGTGGCACCTACAGAGTAGGGAAGCCTAAAATCGTTCTTGAAGATTTATCTCATATGAGATTCTCAAGGAGATGCCGATGATGCCTAGATCCGATGAAACCAGACATATTCGAATTTAGGAGAGGACGACGAGAACAAGCGCGAGTCGTGGAGCAAGTGTGACGTGATCAAGAAGAAGCATCGATGGAGGCGATCCTCAAGAAGCTGGATGCTGACTATGTGGCGACGTTGATGAAGTTGATAAAGGTGTCGGCTGGTGATAGCACGACACGAGCGTCGCCAAAGTTGGAACTACCCTCCATCGATCTGAAGTTGGATGGACCAGCCACCTATCTGAGTTGGTCACGGCGGGTGAGAAGAACCCTTGCAGAAAAGAACCTGGAGGAATTCATGATTGTGCATCTCGTGTCTCCTGGCTGTATTTAATAAAAAATAAGAGTGAATTATTTGCTTGCTTTCGGGACTTCCATAAACATGTCCAGACTCAGTACAATGCAGTAGTGAAGGTACTGAGGTCTGACAATGGAACGGAGTACACCAACAGGACACTTGCAGAGTACCTATCAGCACACGAAATACAGCACCAGACCAGCTGTGCATACACACCAGCACAAAATGGAGTAGCAGAGAGGAAGAACCGACACCTTCTAGAGACCGCAAGAAGTATGATGATCGACATGAATGTCCCACAAAATCTATGGGGACATGCAGTATTGACAGCAGCTCAACTTATCAACAGGATGCCTTCAAAAGTCCTGGGATGGAAGTCCCCATACGAAGTATTACAAGACAATAATAGTGGGATACTCCCACTAAAGGTGTTCGAGTGTGTGTGCTTTGTGAAAGACAACAGACCATCAATTGGAAAACTTGACCCCAGAGCAGTCAAGTGTATCTTCGTGGGCTACTCAGCGACTCAGAAGGGATATGTGTGCTGGAGTCCAGTAGAGAAGAAGTTCGTTAGTATGGATGTCCACTTCCGAGAGCATTAGCCATATTACCGCCAGGAGGGAACTTCGCACAACACGCCTAATACTACCAGTATAAGGCGAGAGGGGGAGATGGAGAACTTGGTGGTAACCGATCTAGACGTATGGCATAGAGGCACGGTTGAGGAGAAATATGAAGGTGAAGCAGAACAGGGGGAGGAGATAAGAAGTATCAGGCCTACGGCTCAGGGGAAGTTACTTACCTACAGCAGGAGAGAAACAAACTGCGGGACCAGTACCTACAGTGCCAGTGCTAAGTCCCTTGCATGCGTCTGTCCCAACTCCTGAGACACCACCATCCTCCTCATCTACACCACCACCCTCCTCAGGTGATATCATCCCTCCTACTTCTCCCATACCACTACCTACACGAAGGACTACTCGCAGTAATGCGAAAAATCCTCCGGACAGATATGGTTGAGACCTTACTAAGTTTGTTTCTTATGATCATCTCTTCTTCTCATGGAGCATTTATAGCATCTTTGGATAGTATTACTGTACCTAACAATTGGCAGGTTGCCAAGAACGATCCAAAGTGGAAAGCGGCAATGCATGAGGAGTTGGGAGCTCTTGAGAAGAACCACACTTGGGAGCTGGTGAGACTGCCAGAAGGAAAAAGAGCAATCGGATGCAAATGGATTTTTACTGTGAAGCAGAACCCAGATGGACAGGTTGAGCGCTATAAAGCTCGACTGGTGGCAAAAGGATACAGTCAGACGTACGGCATCGACTATGACGAGACCTTTGCACTAGTGGCGAAGATAAGCACTGTCAGGACCTTGATCTCCCTGGCAGCCAATGGAGGGTGGAAGCTACACCAAGTGGATGTGAAGAATGCATTTCTTCATGGGGATCTAGTGGAGGAGGTGTACATGGAGATACCACCAGGATTCGACACCAAACAGACAGAAGGCAAGGTCTGCAGACTGAAGAAGTCCCTCTATGGACTGAAGCAGTCTCCTCGAGCATGGTTTGACAGGTTCAGAAGAGCAATGATAGGGATGAGATATCAGCAGATCAATGCTGATCACACTGTTTTCTTCAGACGAAGTGGAGGCCATATCACCATGCTTGCGGTATATGTAGATGATATGATTATCACAGGCGATGATGAGCAGAGATCGCCCAACTCAAAGGAAAGCTTGGCAAGGAGTTCGAGGTGAAAGATCTTGGCCCTCTTCGATACTTCCTTGGGATTGAGATTGCTCGAGATAATGAGGGAATCGTTCTTTCTCAAAGGAAGTACGCACTGGACCTGCTTACGGAAACGGAGATGATGGGATGCAAACCAGCTACGACACCGATAGACCAAAAGTTCAAACTGGATGCTGAAGCTGGAGAACCAGTTGACCGGGATAGATATCAGAGATTGGTGGACAAGTTGATCTACTTGAGCCACACTCGACCTGATATCAGCTTTGCGGTCAGTGTAGTGAGCCGCTACATGCATGACCCCCGGAAGGGTCATATGGATGCAATATACCAGATTCTGAGGTACCTGAAGGGAGCCCCCGGGAAGGGACTGATCTTCAGAAGAAATAATCATGTAAGCATCGAGGGCTATTGTGATTCTGACTGGACTAGCTGTGCTGACGACAGGAGATCCACATCAGGCTACTACATATTTGTAGGAGGCAACTTGGTCTCTTAGAGGAGTAAGAAGCAGTCAGTGGTGGCCAGATCAACAGCTGAAGCAGAGTATAGAGCCATGACCTTGAAAGTCACAGAACTATTATGGTTGAAGAATATGCTGACGGAGCTAAAGCTGAACCAGGGAGCCAAGATGAAGCTATGGTGTAACAACCAGTCAGCTATTAGTATTGCCAACAATCCAGTGCAGCATGAAGGACCAAGCATATCGAGATTGACAGATTCTTCATCAAAGAAAAGCTGGAGAAAGGAGTACTAGAGCTGGACTACGTTCCAACCAAAAATCAGGTAGCAGACGGACTGACAAAGGGACTTAGTTCTATCAGCATGATGAGAGGATGTGACAAGATGGATTTAGTGAATATCTTTCGCCCATCTTGAGGGGGAGTGTTGATATATGTGTTAAGTGTTAATGGACTTTAGTCCCACATTGCCTAGAATGATAGGAGAGGAGGCTAGCCTCTCCTATATATATGTAGTCTCTATTCCAATAATAATCAATCACTTAAAATCTCTACAATAATATTAAATGTATTACGAGGGAAGATTAAAAATCATTAGTAAGAGAAATAATATTAAGGAGAGATGGAGGAGTTACTTAACAAGTTATTTAACGAGAGCAATCTACAAAAGCTCAACTTAGATGCAAAATTAGTCCACGTTAAGTCATATTTTTTTTTGTAAAATTAATTTCCCTAAATTTAAGGATGTTTTAAAAAAAATGGAGAAATGGTAGAATATGATGATATTCTTATTGAGCTTTGAAAACTTTAGATGAGAAAGGATTGATGTTGCTTACTAATTTATTCAACAAAATCCTAAGGAGTAGGAGGATGCTATGTAAATGAAGTACTATAGTACGCATATATAAAAATACATAAGATATACGGAGTTGTAATAATTATTAATGAACTAAGCTTATGAGTCATATCATGAAACAATGAGAGAGTAATTGAAAAATTAAGTAACTAGAATTTCTGAAAATCAATTTGCTTTTATGTTGGGAAGATCTATTATGGAAGCAATTTACTTATTATGAAAATTAGAGAGAAAGATTTACATGCAGGTTTTATTGATTATGATAGAGTTTGTGGGGAGATAAATGTGGTGGTTTTGGAGAAAAACAAGTCTCTAGTAGCTAGATTGAGACAACTGGGGTTATGTACAATGGAGTTATGACAATGGTAGGAACCATTGGCGGAGAAATAGGCTGACATCAAGATCAAAATTAAGTCCTTACCTTTTTGCACTATTTATGGATGAAACTATTAAGCATATTATGTAGGAGGTTCCATGGTATATGTGGTTAATGACACTAGAGAAGAGTTAGCTGCTAAAATATAATTTTGCAGAGGATCTTTAGAATCTAAGGGTTTTAAAATTACTAGGACGAAAGAAAAGTATCTGAAATGTAACTTTAACCATAAGACAGAGAGGCAAGGGAGAACAAAGAGATGGTCAAGTGATACCTGTGAATGATAAATTTTTAATATTTAGGATCAATCATTCATTGTGATGGAGAGACTAAGAAAGATAAAGTACATAGAATTAAAACGTAATGGACGTGATAGTTGAAATGGAAGAGTACCTTGGGATTGCATAATACATTTGAAATTAAAAAGAAAGTTCTATAAGTTTGTTATAAGAACGGCCATGCTTTATGGATTAAAGTATTGGGTATTTAAGAAACATGTTAAGAAAATTAGTGTAGCTGAAATGAAAACTTAGATGGATAGGTGGCAATATGTGAAAGATGCAATAAGAAATAAGTGTTCACAGTAAGTTGGAGGTTTTGCTACGTGCGTGCTCCAGTAAAGAGGAGAGGAGCGATAAGATAATAATTAAAGGAGGACAAGATGTAGGCTTTAACAAACATGGATTGAAGTTCTAAAGAAGGATCGTATTTCATATTGAACTCGGAATAGAAGGATAGAGTGTTGATCTGTTGCTTATGCGATTTCAGGTAATCGCATAGGCGTCGTCTAGTGCAACCAACATTTTCCTCTCGCCTCAAGTAAATCAAGGTGAGTGGCTCGACCCTTCTTCCCCTTGACCCTATTCTTTTCCGATCAATCGACGATACCAATACATATATAAATGTTAGATGAAGATGCAATGATACAAATGCTTAACTCAAAAGAACTGTTGCACGATTTCTCACGACACTTGCTATAGAACTGCTATCCCATGATTTCCTACATGTTTACTTATGTTACACTCATTATAGAACTATGTTATGCTAGAATGAATCAATGAATATTGCCACGATAAGGCGGAACACACTGAATTGGCTATGAAATCGTAGATTGTGCCTGAATAACTAGAATAGTCTAGCGCGGTCATTGGACAACTTGTGCACAAGGTATAGTTTCTCGAACAGTAAACAGGGGGGCCACAGAACCAATTCGACCTAGGGAGAAATAGTATAGCTGTGCTGAATCCCAGCACGGGTGATTCGAAAACTTTCAGCGGGCTCGCAGCCGCGTTGAAAGGATCACCATCTAACCAAGACTATAGTTCATGGTTTGTTATGCCAGTGACCTTCACATAAATATACACTGTATTAGTAATTGATATATTGAATAGAGAAGAACATGGTAAGTTTGTACTGCAACGGCACGCACTGTCATAGGTAAGTTGTAACGTAGTTATGTTGTTATGATTATCAAATATTTACATGCAAATTTACTAGGATGGCTAGAAAGATCAGAAAAATTATTGCATGTTTTAACATATATTTTTGAACCAAATGAGAGCATGAAATTTAATTAGCCACCCACCAGTACACGCAATGTACTGATCCTCGCTCTCCACAGGTGCTCCGAACCGCTTGAAACATATTTGAAGCCTAGGAACTGAAGGCGCCGCTTGAAACATAGTTGAAGCCTTGTTCGTGTGCTAGGAGGCTTGAATCTCCTCTTTTTGAAGACTACATCAGTCAAACGAAATATGGCTCGACTTCCCTCGATACCAGGTGGTTTATAATATTTTGGTTGTAAAAGGGGATGTAATGTATGGAATGACTATCTCATCAGCGTTCATTTTTTAATCGAGTCAAGTTTTAATCCCGCGCGACTATTAATGGTGTCTTATAAATGATGTTCATTATCAATGAAGTTAAGCTTTCTTCTGTTTCGAATGTGTTGTTCAATTTCTCTGCGTACTCTAACAGATGTTGTGTTTTGGATAATCTTATGACATTGTCTTGTGCGAGCACAACTTAGGCTCGCACGACATCAAGCCCGGGGGATGACTATCGATTCTTCGAAATCGGGACGTGACACTATGAAGTTCTAAAGAAGGACATGGTGATTACTCAGGACAAGGCCCTTGACAGAGTTGAATGGAAGAAAAGCAGTCAAACAGCTAACCCCAAAAAACTTGGGATATAAGCTTTGTTGTTGGTGTTGTATATGTATTATTATGTAATCACTTCCTCTCTCTGATTTTTGATATTCAAGAATCAAGGCCTTCAATATGGGTTCACTTGCAGTCTCTTTTTCTACAGCATTAGACCTTTGAAAATAAGAGCATGGGGCTTCGATGAGGATAATGGTGGGTGTGTAAGATTGAGGAAGAAGGAAATAACCATGAACAATTACCTTTGGGTCCAGCATATATTTTATTGCATCCACTAGCTTTGGCAATGTAAACTGATCCACAGGTATCGGAGGGGGTCCTACACCTCTAGCATGCACTCGATCTCCCCAAAATGGTTGATCGCCAAAAAAGGGTACAACTGTAGTTGGACACTACACCAAAAACCAACCAGTAACATTGTTAATTGAGACTCAACTTGAATAACACAATGTCGATAAAAGGAAAGCAATCAGAGACCGCGGCTTTAAGGCCAGCAGCTGTCGTTCCAGCACCGCCATGATGCACCTGAAAGAACAACCAAGTCAACCAACAGTTGAATCATGATCAGTTTCAACAATCAGCCAAATTTATAATTGTAGGGTACTTCAAGAATAGTAATGTCGTAACTTTGCATAAAAATGTCGCATAACAAAATCATTCAAGTTTCAGCACCCAGCAAATCCTTTATAATCAATCTTGCATAGATAAGTGCTAATTGGCCTGAACTCGATAGAAAGCTGATTGCATGCAAGTGAGAAACCACCCACCTATAACATCCAAAGCGAACCTCGATGGCAGTACACTGGGTCTCGTGTACGTTTTGAGCAAGAAAATTTACAATAGAAGATGAGCAAAGAAGGTAAATAGCAAAATATTAGGAAATCTTCAAGAAATATCTATAAGATTGACCATGGCTGGGTGCATGTAATTGGCTCAAACATCTGCTAAGCCACAGAAAATATTTGCAGATGAACAGGATGGCAATGATGGCAGTTAGCTTGACATGTTAAACAAGTGTTTGGAGAAGGCGCTAATTTCGGATCAAACAAGGCTGACTTATAGAGTCAACAGCATGATAAGTACTGCCTACAAGAAAGTTTCTCTATAGTTCAGAATTGTCTATGAGGATGTAGATTAAGAGAGACAATTATTATTGAGCAGTAAATAGAGGTCACTTTTGAGCTGACAGAACAATAGCATCTACGAAAGTACGAAGGACGGATACCTATATCCAGGTGCCATATAAATGTCTAACATGTCTTGGACAACCAACAAGCCTCAAATACACTTCTAAGTTGTAACATTTGTCACAAACATGGAACTTTACACCAAGAATAAAACACGACTAAATTGATCATTGCAGGTTTTGGGCATGGCCAAAATTTCAGCTTTGTTTCAGGCCAATTCAAAAAACTTCAGGGTTGTTTGATTCACACAAGTCCATAACATCCACAGATTACCTAGTCATTTAGTACATCACTGGTAATCCCCATGGAGGCAAACCATTGAATTTTAAGCAAATATCAGATCAATGAATCCAATAGAGATCTTGAATTCCTTGAACAAATAGTTCGAAAATCTTATTCTCTACAAAGAAAGGGGAAATAGTCAAATACGAGAGTGAGAGTAACACAACATTACATAACATTATGCCACACAAAATACATATCGATAAACACACATGATGCAGAGCCATTGTCTTTATAGCAAATTGAAGCATAGGTAAATGTACAAAGACGGAATGCTATTTATGACGTAAATTAACATTAAAAGCAAGCAACAAAGGAGTATTACCACTGCCTTGCACTGCAAGAATAACCAATCATGCGGAACATTGTCCAACAGATATACTGATTCCTTGGGTTCTGCCACTGGTAGAAGAATTTATTAACAGAATGTTTAAGACATTAAACAAACATTTGGAAAATCAACAAAAGATTGTCGGTAGATTGGTAATCAGGACCCAACATACTTACAATTTCCAAGACCACCCCATCCTTTGTTAATGATGCCTCTCTGTCCCGTGGTGTCCAGAGCATCCACAATAATTTGCGTCATTTTTGCTGGTTCTTGAACAGGCTTTTAATTTCATAGAAGTATAACAGTAAAGGTATCAGATTACAATATAAAGAAAAAAACACTATAGTTAATCTAGAAAATTACTGAGAAATTCAAACTTACTAGGCTTCCAAATCCAATATAAATTGGCCTGTCGCCAGCTTCAATCCATTTCACAAGCTCCTCTGGAGGCTGATAGTTTGATGCAAGGTCAAGGAAGCAAAATCCAACAACATCAATTTTAGGTCCCCAGTCTACAAACAAAATGATAATAATAAAATATTAAAATTGCATAAGTAATTGAATATCCTGATAAGGTGAGAGCGTAAAACTCATCCTCACAGATCACTTTGCATGGAGACTTTATGAAGACAAACGAACTTAGAAAGCTAAAATTTAAGCTGAACATCAAGTTAAACCAAATTTGTAGAGAACAAACTCAAGTCATCATGCATCTTTAATTGGACATGGATCAGATAAACTAAGAAACTATTCAGACTTCTCTTAGATTTCTACTGCCTGCTAAAAGCTGGCTTCCTTAAAGTGCACTACCTATTAAGTAGACTAACTTCGTAGTTCAATTTTGATGATAATAAAAACACCCCTCTTGGTCATAACAAATGAACAAGGTCTTACCTTTAGGTTTGGGAACTAGATGAGGGCTCCAAATATATCCATGAGGCACATCTGATGCAGACCCCTGGGAACCACTTAGATAGGTGACAGGTCGCAGCTTCAGCTTTTTCTTTCTGTACTCATTTATCATGTCCCGTATTCCAAGCCAAATCATAGAATCAACTATTTGATATGAAAGCTGCAAAAAGAATTCAAGAGAAGACCAGATAGGAACCAAAGTAGTGTTCTATGAGGAAGGAGTGATGAAACAGAAGAAATTAAAATTCATCATAGTTCTGGAATACAGGCAAACTCAAATTACTAGCCATAAAGAAATTCGTTGAAGCCGGAAATTGATATATTGAAGCTAAAGCAATAGCAGTTAAAAAGGCTTCCAATATGATATCTGATAAATTTAATTAAAGAATGCCACACATAGTTAAAATCCATGTGATGCAGGACAGCCACGAATCTGACCTGGATATAATTTTGGGAAGAAAATAGTAGAAAACAAAAACCAAGATATGGGTATTATAGATATTAGAGTTGAAACTTAGGGGAAATACAGAGACATTAATTAAGGGGGCTGTTTTAGGGTTTTCTAAAAATACAAAGGGTTGTGGGACAGAATAATAAAAAATGGGCTTTGGGTATGAAACAAAGCAATTTTAGTCAAAACCTAGGATTTATCTTTATGATTGGCATTTGATAGCACCTGAGTAGGCAAGGTATGGATTGTTTGGGGGCATTTTCAAGGATTTTATGGGACTTCTCTAATGGTGAAAAAAGGATCAGATTTCAATATGGAAATTAACAATCATGCAAGATTTTGACATAAAGAAAGAAGAATAGAAGAAATTACGGTTAGGGTTTGAGTTGGGGATTAACATCTAGGATTAGGGTTTGGGTTGCAGACCCTGCACTTCACAAGCAATAATTTCATGAAGTGGCTATAAATCTTCCTGAAAGGCTAATATTTCTGATTTCGTAAGATCCTTGAGGTTTTGAGTTGTACTTGAATTTAATCAATACAGAAGAATTTGATGAAAAATCAGCTAAGGTAAAACTAATGATTCCAATTATTTTGAGACAATTTTACTATAGTCTCTATCGTGTCTTAGAATGCAAGATAACAAAAAAAATTAGCATCAAACAATCCTTGTTTGGTGCCTAATTGATAAAACTGCAAACCATCTCCTTAAAAGTTCCATTTAACTAAATAAATGGTGACTAATAATTGAAAAACAATCCTTATTTGATGCCTAATTGATAAAATGATGCAAACCATCTCATTAAAGGTTCCATTTTTCTAAATAAATGGTAACTAATAATTGAATGATTCTCACTCGGTATCCAGCAGGTTGCTTGACACGAGAAAGAGGATGAGGAAATTCACTGGTTGGCCTGCCATGAAATATTGATGGACGAAGAATCAACTAAACTGAATATCTAACTCAATTGCTAGCAAAGAACTTCAAAAGTCTAGATAATATCTCCTAAAATCATATGATTCAACATTTATACTAAAAATAAGTGAGATCCAATAAACTGTACAAAGAATAACACTCACGTCCATGGCATTGTGAAAAATATGTGGATTGGTACTTTTAGCGCCTCTGCCACATGTGTATGCCCTGAACAAGCATTCTTCCAGGTCAGGACTTGGACACAAGACTTCCAATTGTAATACAAAAATACTACTAATCCCCTGGATTCAAGAAAAATGAAAGTATCAAAACCAACACAGCTTCCCTTGATCAATCAGGAAAACAAACTGCAGGTAATGTTGGTCCCAGACCCAATTTTTACTCCATCATGTAAATGACTGCACAATTAATTAAAACTCTACATGATCTTCACTTAAGGAGAAGTTAATGCTATGAAAACCAGGGAAGCGAGTAAAACTAAGAGATTAAAAAAAAGAACAAAACCATAAAATCACAGAATATAAAACATTTAAGATTTTGTGTACATGAAAGCTGGATAAGATGAGCAAAAAGAAAATTCATGTTGAGCTCTACTAGTTTAAGACAAAAACAACACAGTTGAGAATTGTTAAACCAGCATAAGGAAAGAAAATGCCCAGCTTAAATCAGCTACAGCCGTCTAAATGTATGGTCTAAGCTTCTAGAAAGAAGCATTTTGCTTATGTTCAAAATCATTAAGGACATCCAATATTTATAGGTTAATGTTCACTTATCCTCAACTATCACGTTTTTTTCACTTTAATATCTTGTACTTTTTTTATCAACTAAATACACTGAACTATTTTTTTTACTTAAATCGCCTCAACTATCACTCTTTTTCAACTTGATCATATCAGTAAACACAAAAATACCATAATGCCCCTCACTTATTTTCTCATAATAATAATAAGCTAATAAAAAGACTAATAAATTATAATTCATAAATAACAATATCACACTTCAAGTGCAAATGAACCAAAAAATAATGATATACATGCTTCAAAATTAAAATTACTCTACTATTTTAATCACAATTAATTAAAATAATTGTAATCTAGAAAAAACTATTACTGTGAAAATAACTCTTAAAAGAAACCCTAACCCCAACCTTCCCCAAATCCCCACCCTGTCGGCCTCCTTGTCCCCACCGTTGGCCGCACTCCCCGAGACCTCGACACCATCGCCCTCCCCCTCACGCACCCCTACAACATCAGTCCCCGTTGTTGTACGCCTACAACAGCAGGGGCAGCGGAGGTTGAGGCCGCTTGGTGCGTCCAACGGTGAGAGAAATTAGGATTAGGGTTAGGGTGTTTTATTTGAAAAGTTCTTTTATGCCTATAATGTTTCAGGAGTAAAATATTTTAATCAGTCATGTGGTGTGCACGTGACTGTTAAATGTAATGGTAGACTAGTGAAGGGTTTGAACTTGAAAAAACTTAAAAAGTTCAGGGTGTTTAGTTGGTTACAAAAATAGTATGAGGTATTAAAATGAACAAACGTGATAGTCGAGGGTAATTAAGTGGGAAAAAATTCCTAGCCAGATATCATATATAATTTGCAAGTGCCACTATATATTCCGGCCCATAGGCTCTATAAACTGACTAAAACTTGGACTGGTGTTCTCCAAATGAGCAATACAGGTTTGGAGGTTCCCAAGTGGAAGGATCATTGCAATCATTTGGTCAAGGTAACACAGTTTTTTTGACAAACCTGATATGATGTATTTGTTGGGAAAGAAGCGCGGAAACCTTTCCCCAAACCGGAGAGTACCTGCGAGAGGACCGAGCAAACAACGCACGAACCCAAAAACAAGCACACAAAAACAATCACGCAGACACAGAGAATTTTTGACGTGGAAACCCTTGCGGGAAAAAACCACGGGACGATCGGAGTCCAACCCTGAGAAGCCTCCACTAATGGAATAGAAGAATTACACCCTCTACAAACTCCTCCCGATCCAAATCGGATCCCCACAACACTCAGAGACAAGAACAATGATCACAAGGCTACGAAGAACGAGAACGACGAGTAGAGATTACCCGAAACACGATCTCCTTCGAAAAACGACCTTCGATCCTCCGTCTTCTTCTTCGAAGTTGCAATGGCACTCTTGCCTCCTTCTCTCTCAAACTTGTGTTGTCCAATGCGATAACACGATCATGAATTAGGGTTGAGAAAACTCAATATATCTCCCTAATCCCGCAACCAACCTGGACCGTTGGATTAAATCCAATGATGAAAACTCATCCTGAAATCCGCTTCAGCCCCCCGACACACAGAGTTCGGCCAGAACTCTGTGTGGGGCAACCAGCACTGGGTGGCCAAACCCTGGAACGGCCAGACCGAGTTCGGCCAGAACTCGGCCTGGTACCGAGTTCGGCCCGAACTCGGCAGACTTGGTCCAGAACCCCCCTTTGGGGCAGCAGCAGCAGTAACAACTACTCCCGAGCTTCTCCGACATCGGACGGCGCTCGTCGCACTCCGGGATCTTCTCCACATAGGTTGGGAACCCCACCCCACTCCAACAAATCTCCCCTTCACAACTATGGGGAGGATGTCGTCATCCCGACGATCTGCCTGCAGTACTCGAACTTCCCCCTTGGTAGAATTTTCGTGAACATATCAGCTCCGTTGTCATCTGTATGTACCTTCTCAAGCTCCGCGTCCTTCTTCTCAACCACATCCCGTATCCAATGATACCGAGTCTCGATGTGCTTGGACCGGCTATGAAACGTCTGATTCTTCACAAGATGGATAGCACTCTGACTGTCGCAAAGCAAAGTATACTGCTCTTGCTTCAGTCCCATTTTCTGCAACAGCTTCTTCATCCACAACAGCTCCTTGCAAGCCTCCGTCGCCGCAATGTACTCTGCCTCTGTCGTCGACAAGGCAACACACTTCTGCAACCGCGACTGCCACGACACTGCTCCTCCCGCAAACATCATCACGTAGCCTGAAGTCGATCGCCTCGTGTCTACATCTCCAGCCATATCAGCGTCGGTATACCCAACCAGCTTCGGCTCGTCACCACCAAAGGAAAGTCTCCAACCAGCAGTGCCCTGAAGATATCGTAGAATCCACTTGACCGCATTCCAGTGTACCCTTCCAGGATTCGAAAGATACCTGCTAACCGTACCAACTGCATGAGCAATATCTGGCCTCGTACACACCATAGCATACATCAGGCTTCCCACAGCTGAAGCATATGGAACCCGCTCCATATCTTCCTTTTCGTCCCCGGTAGATGGACACTGTTCCTCAGTGAGCTTAAAGTGAGCCGCGAGGGGGGAACTCACTTTCTTCGACCCGTCCATCCCGAAACGCTGAAGTACCCGGTGAATGTACTTCTTTTGGGACAAGTGTAGCAGCTTGGACTCTCTCTCTCGGCTGATCTCCATCCCAAGAATAGTCTTCGCTGCGCCCAAATCCTTCATAGAGAAGGCCGCGCCCAGTTGGCGCTTCAACTCCGCTATCCTAGTGGCATTCCGACCCACTAATAGCATATCATCAACATAGAGCAATAAGATGATAAAATCATCATCGGCAAAATACCTCACAAATGCACAATGGTCCGACGTCGTCCGTGCATAACCATGCTCCCCCATAAACGACTCGAACTTTCTGTACCACTGCCTCGGAGCCTGCTTCAGACCATACAAGCTCTTCTTCAACCGGCAGACCAAATGTGACTTGCCCTTCTCACAGAATCCCTCCGGCTGCTCCATGTACAACTCCTCCTCAAGATCACCGTGGAGGAACGCCGTCTTCACGTCCATCTGCTCGACCTCCAAGTCGAAACTGGCTGCTAATGCTAGCACTACCCGAATAGACGAATGCTTGACGACAGGCGAAAAGATTTCATCATAATCCACGCCTTTCCGCTGACCGTAGCCCTTGACTACCAGCCTCGCTTTGTATCGAGGGCGAGTAGCATCATCCGTCTGCTTCACTCTGAACACCCATCGATTCTTCAAAGCCTTCTTGCCCTTTGGCAACCGCACCAGATCATAAGTAGAATTGGTGTGCAAGGAACTCATCTCCTCCTGCATAGCCACCATCCACTCCTGCCTGTGTTCGTCTTCCATAGCCTCTGCGAAACTTTCGGGCTCTCCCCCGTCAGTCAGTAGCACATACTCATCCGACGAGTATCTCGTAGATGGTCGACGATCCCTGTTGCTCCTTCTCAGTGGAGCCACTGGTGCTGGCTGTATACCGACAGCCTCCTCCCCTTCAGGAACTACCTCTCCGGCATGCTCATCCTTCTGAGGGACACCCTGACCACCATCAGCAGGCTGATGATCAAGGTTGGGAGCAACTCCATGTACCGGCTCCCCCATAACTGGATCCTCTGCGATGTCCTCTGGAAACTGCTCGAAGCGAAATGACTCTAACTCAGGCAATTCCTCAGCCTCAGAAGGCGTCTCGGAATCCTGACTGTTGGTCATGGTCTGATCCTCGACGAACACCACGTCCCTGCTTCTGTAGAGCTTTCCTTCCACTGGGTCGTAGAGTCTATAGCCAAACTCATCCCGACCGTAGCCGACAAAGACGCATCGCCTCGTATTCGGCTCAAGTTTGGTCCTCTCGTCCTTCGGTACATGCACGAAGGCTTTACAACCAAACGCCCACAGGTGACTGTATGACGGCTCTTTGCCGTACCATACTTTGTCAGGCACATCACCCTGCAAAGGAGCACTAGGAGACAAATTAATAATTTAAGCAGCTGTGAGAAGAGCCTCACCCCAATAACTGCCCGGCAAGTTTGCTTCTGACAGCAAACACCGCACCCTCTCCATCAGTGTCCTGTTCATGCGCTCCGCTACACCATTGAGCTGAGGTGTCTTTGGCGGAGTCTTCTGGTGTCGTATCCCTTGCTATCTGCAATACGCATCAAAGGGACCGATGTATTCGCCGCCATTGTCGGACCGAACACACAACAACTTCTTGCCCGTCTCCCTTTCAACGGAGGCCTGAAACTCCTTGAAAGTAGGCAGCACCTGATCCTTGGTCTTTAAGGCATAGACCCAAACCTTCCTGGAACAGTCATCAATAAAAGTCACAAAGTAAGAAGCACCACCAAGAGATTTTACCTTCATAGGACCGCAGACATCCGAGTGAATCAACTCGAGCAACGCTGGCTTCCTCGAACTTGGGTGACTCTGGAAAGACACCCTACTTTGCTTCCCAGCCAAACAGTGCGTGCACTTCTCCAACTTTGTAGACTTGAGCCCCGGAATCACTTTCCTGTTCACCAAGTAGCTCATCCCCTTCTCGCTGATATGGCCGAGCCGCCTGTGCCACAACTCGGTAGACGCGTCACTGACTGCGTTCACCTCCTGTGCCCCCTCTGCGCTCCCCTCCATATAGTAGAGACCGGACTTCTTGCTTCCTCTGGCAATCACCATCGAACCTCTGGAAAGCTTCCACTGACTATTCCCGAAGAGACTGAAGAATCCCTCGTCATCCAACCTTCCAACCGACACCAGGTTGAAACGGATATCAGGGACATGACGAACATCCTTGAGAACAAGAACCGCACCCGTCTTCGTTCTCAAATGCACATCTCCAATGGCAACCGCCTTCGACACATCTCCGTTGCCCATCTTCAACACGCCACAGTCGCCTGTCGTGTAAGTGGCAAACAGTGCCCTATTGTGAGATACATGTGCTGAAGCCCCTGAGTCCACCAGCCAAGAATTGTCATCGCAGGTGAGGTTAGTAATGACCTCATCACCTACGACGATCACATCGCCTCCATGCACCGAGGCCGCCGCTGTAGTGTTCTCTTCTTGCTTCCCCTTGTCGCCCTTCTTCTCCTTCCAAGCGAAACAATTCCGCTTGATATGGCCCTTCTTACCGCAATGATAACACTCTGAGTCCTCGTACCGACCCTTGGACTTCCCCCTGCTCTTGTCTCTGCCACCACCTGGACCCCTGCTTTTGCCCCTTCCGCGGCTCTCTGAAACAAGTGCCTCTGAGTGGTGGGATGTGGATGAAGTGCCCTGAGAGCGTCTCCGCATCTCTTCATTCAACACCCCGCTCTTGGCAAACTCCAGACTGACCACGCCCTCTGGAGCAGAAGCGATCATAGATACTCGTACGGTCTCCCACGAGTCTGGCAAGGTACACAGCAGCCACAGTCCCTGAACTTCGTCGTCGAACTTGACTCCCATAGAAGATAGCTGGTCAACCACGCCCTGGAAATCACTCAAGTGATCCGTAATAGACGCCCCATCTTTGTACCGCAGACCCATCATCGTTCGGATCAGGAACAACTTGTTTACCCCGGTCTTCTTTGCATACAAGGATTCCAGCTTATCCCATAACGTCTTCGCGTGCTCAATATTGGCAACATGGTTGTACACGTTCTCATCAACAAACTGCCGTATGTACCCACACACCTGTATGTGCTCGAACTTCCAGTCCTCCTCGGATTTATCACTGGGCCTCTCGAATGCAAACACAGGTAGATGCAGCTTCTTGACAAATAGCAAATCCTTCATCTTGCTCCGCCAATAATGATAGTTTGTGCCATTAAGGTTCACCATGCGCACCGGCTTCGCGTCCATCTCTCCTCTCTGGTTCCTCTGTCAACTCCTGACACCCTTTGAACCCAAAGCTCTGATACCACTCTGTTGGTATCAGCCAGAACAAAACCTATGCTCTGATACCACTCTGTTGGGAAAGAAGCGCGGAAACCTTTCCCCAAACCGGAGAGTACCTGCGAGAGGACCGAGCAAACAACGCACGAACCCAAAAACAAGCACACAAAAACAATCACGCAGACACAGAGAATTTTTGACGTGGAAACCCTTGCGGGAAAAAACCACGGGACGATCGGAGTCCAACCCTGAGAAGCCTCCACTAATGGAATAGAAGAATTACACCCTCTACAAACTCCTCCCGATCCAAATCGGATCCCCACAACACTCAGAGACAAGAACAATGATCACAAGGCTACGAAGAACGAGAACGACGAGTAGAGATTACCCGAAACACGATCTCCTTCGAAAAACGACCTTCGATCCTCCGTCTTCTTCTCCGAAGTTGCAATGGCACTTTTGCCTCCTTCTCTCTCAAACTTGTGTTGTCCAATGCGATAACACGATCATGAATTAGGGTTGAGAAAACTCAATATATCTCCCTAATCCCGCAACCAACCTGGACCGTTGGATTAAATCCAATGATGAAAACTCATCCTGAAATCCGCTTCAGCCCCCCGACACACAGAGTTCGGCCAGAACTCTGTGTGGGGCAACCAGCACTGGGTGGCCAAACCCTGGAACGGCCAGACCGAGTTCGGCCAGAACTCGGCCTGGTACCGAGTTCAGCCCGAACTCGGCAGACTTGGTCCAGAACCCCCCTTTGGGGCAGCAGCAGCAGTAACAACTACTCCCGAGCTTCTCCGACATCGGACGGCGCTCGTCGCACTCCGGGATCTTCTCCACATAGGTTGGGAACCCCACCCACTCCAACAGTATTAGGCTAACCAAGAGTTGTGCTGGTTAAAAATGATCTACTAGGCACCAATCTCAATCTCTAGGCAACTTCATGCAAAAAACTAACTTTATGCTTTTGGCCTTAAATTATTAAATTAATTAATTAGATCAATCCAGTTAAAAGCAGTATTAGATTAATCATAATATGATTAATCAATTTAATGGCATACTCTGAAAAAACTTGGTATCTAAAGGTTCTAAATTAGTAGAACAAAAACATGGAAAAATAGTGAGTAAAATATTTTCGCTATCATTCATCATGACATCGTGATGGAGAGACTGAGACTGATATTCTCCATAGAAATAATGTGTCAAGGTTGAAGTGAAGTAGTGCTTTACGATCACAAGGATACCCTTAAACTTGAAAGAAAAATTATATGACAACTATAGAACATAGGTGTACACTATGAACCTAAAGGGCTGTTTGGTTGTCCATGAATGGAAATCCCATGCAACATTTGCTTCATGCAATTTGTTGTTGTAAGTACTAGTGCAAATCCATTGCTTAGTTGCACTTGAATGTTATTGCAGATTTTCCATTGTTTGGAATGATGTAATTAGGATGCTAGGCAGCATTGTTTGTTGTTGTAAATACAAATCCACTGATTGGTTGTCTTTATGAGATTTAATGAAGACAAAATGAAAAGGAAATAGTGTAAGTGGTGTAATAAATGTTGTTATAAATAATGTTGAACAAATGCCACAATAGTTGAAGGAATTGGTGCAACATTTATCGTACAAAAGCCACCATTTATATCCAACCAAACATGGGAAAAGGTGTAAATGATTAACAAATGTTGCATGTAACTCCATTTACAGCCAACCAAACGCACCGTAAGTGTTGGAGTAGAAATAAGTATTAAAAAAAGAGTAGCTGAAATGGAGTAGAAACGAGTGTATTCTTGGAAAGTTGGAGGTGGTTCCAATTGAGGTAAGATAGCAGAAATTTGTTTCGGGTGGCTTCGACATCTATAATAGAGACCAACAAATTCATTGGTTAGAAGGATCAATAGGGAATTAGTTAAAATAGCAACTAAACTAGGGGTAAGACTAAACTAAATTGGATAGGAGTTAACTTGGGTTGAGGTTGCAAAGAAACATTCGTTTTTGCCCATGTTACTATCGACATGGTATTTAACAACAATGGAGGAAAAGGATAGAAATAGCCAACCCAAATATTTCGGATAAAGGCTTTATCGTTGTGTGCCATAATTAAAAAGTGAAAAGTAGAAATCATCCCTAATACACCAAATCTATCGAAAATGGTTTTATTGAGAATTGAATATTTGAAATTTTGTTGAACACAGGCTATCCTAACAGAATACGAAAACAAATCATCAGTATGTGGCAAAATGTCCGTACAGAAATAAAGAAGAAACATGAAATGTACTCCACTTCTTCCTTTTTTTTGTTATATAGTTTAACTTGTATCCATCCTCCACATCATTAGGTGGTTCCAGTTGATAGTTCCATCTCAAAGGAGACCCCTCCTTTAAAATATAAAGGGTTTGAGGCGTTACAAAGAAGTTCGATTCAACCTAAACTAGGCACCAAAGACTGCTAACGAACTAATGTAACCACTTACTGTTATACATCTATATTTGTGTAGTGAATATTTTTTCAATTTTCTAGTCAATGATCCATATTCTGCTGCTTTAGTTGTAAGCATCCTAACATTGAATTATTACAATAGGTAACATATTCAGTTAGATGTAGGAAAAATATATATATAATGGAGTGTGATGATGATGCACAAGAAACGTGTAAATTACAACTAACCATATGCTGGTGGATTTGCAATTATGGCATCTGCCTTGAAGGGAATACCCGAATCCATATCTGGGTCCCTGCAGGCTGGAAGCAAAGAAAATATGATTTCCTTTATTTGTTTCCGTTGAACAGGTATCTCAGAAGGTGCAGAAGGCAAGAACCCCTTATTCTTGACCATATCTGTTAAAATCCAAAAGATTTGTGATCAAGTCAATGCCTTGACAAATTAATCATCATGAATATGCACTTGAAAGGAAGAGAGAAGACAACAGGTGACCATACACTCAGCAAGAATTTTTGGGTCTCCTCCTAAAGGATAGAACTCCAGACCAGCAGTTAGTACGAATTCTTTGAAATTAGCATGAGTCGCAAGCCTAACACGATGCCCATAATCCTGCAAGAAAACATCATTTCCCACAACTTTAACACTAACTTCTTTAGTAGAATCAATTATACATAACGCCTCAGAGATTCTTATTACTACTTGCACAATTATGACCGACTCATTCCCCTTCTTCCTATCTTTTGATACTAGGCTTCCATGTCACTTGGAATGCAGTAAGCAATGTGTGCATGTGATATCTAATGTTACAAATTGCAATCTAAGGAAAAAGGAATGAAGAGGGAGACGGTAAATACGGCACAAAAAGATCTCTTTATGCTACAAACTTACAACGACCACAAATTAACATGAAAAAATAAATGAAAGAAGGTATCAAATGTAAATAATCCCGGTGAAGCAATACTAAAAATGTGGAAATCTTATCCAAGTTTTGAGAAGTCCAGAAAATAAAGGATCTTATGTTAGAAAATTTTCCACACATCAAGCATAACTTCCTTGAATGAGTTAATCAAATTCCTAGAGCTACAATATACGGGTTAAATATGCTTATTGTTTTAATCTGAACCAAAACGTGTGAATATGATAGACAATATGATAGACAGGTCAAGTAGCAACCAGTTTCTATAATTTTAAGGTAGGTTTAGGATGATGGATAAAAAAATTAACACGTACCTTTTATGGACAAAGTATAATGTTTCATCAATATAACCCCTCAAATCTTTGCTTATTTTAACATATGTCCCCCAAATCTTGTTATTTGGAAGTAGACCCCTCAAATAATTAAGATCACTTGTCATAAAACTAATCTACATGAGGAAAATAAAGTATCAATGTTAAGATTAACGAATCATATTTTTTTACCATTTTGCCACTCCATCTTCAAACTCAAACGCATCAACCCTAACCATCAACCCTCCTCCATCTCCAACACAACCATCAACCCTCCTCCACAACCGTTGCCAGCTTTCCCTTTTCCCTCACTCAATCACACCCTCCCTCCCTCCTCAAACCAAGAAACCCAAACTCGTCCTTCAACACTTGCATGCCCTCCTCCACCCTTTCTCCCTCGCACAACAAGTGATCTCCCTTCTCCCTCTCTCAGCAACCACCTCCTCTATTGGTCATTGTAGAAGCATAGAAAAATCAAATCTTACGCCTTAGAGGCCATGCGCATGACAAACCATGCGCATCCTGAACCATGCGCACAAGAGACACAACAAAGACTTGATGCAGCCAGCCCCTGCTGCGCCAAAACTCCATGCGCCTAAGACACTCAGACCATCAGCATTAAATGCGGCACTGACAACCGTGTTATATGTCAGCTGACGCTCGAACATGGTGCAGTGTGCGCTCCGAAATATGCACAGTCGACGGCTATACGACAATCCAAGCATCATCATTTATGACCGCATGCGCCTAGGTCGCCATGCGCCCACACCACCATGTATGCATCGCTCAGACAAGCATTGAAGGCATCTCAAATAAAATAGAGACGTTTCGAAGTACGAGCTGACAACATACGTCAACGATAGCGCAATCATGACTGTTTTTTGACAGCTACAGTTGTACGGTGCCACGTGACTGGCAATGATGAACCCTCTTATGCGCCTCCAAGTCATGAACCCAGACTTGACATGTGTCCCAGAAGTCATGCATGAAGTCCCCCCTCATGTGCAGGAACAATGGCGCATCAAAACATTTCTGCCCATCAGATTGAGATCTTCAAGCAATGAGTACGTGTCACTTACTCGGTCATGCCTATGATGTGCCACATGTCACTAACTTGGTCAGTTGCTGAGATCTTGGACTGTTGACACCCGTCATAGGCATGACCAAGTCAGTTACACGTGATGCGTGCTCATTGTTTGAAGACCTCAATCTGTTGGAACAGAAAGATTCTTATGCGCCGTTGCTCCTGCGCATGAGGGAGGACTTGGCGCATGACTTCTGGGACGCATATCAAGTCTGGGTGCATGACATAGAGGCGCATGAGAGGGTTCATCCTTACCGGCCACATGGCACTATACAACTGTAGCCGTCAAAAAGCAGTCATGATTGTGCTGACATAAGCGATGACGTATATTGTCTCGTACTTCGAAGCGTCTATATTTTGTTTGAAATGCCTTCAATTTGCGTCTGAACAATGCGCGCATGGCGGTATGGGCGCATAGTGGTCTGGGCGCATGCAATCATAAATGATGGCGCTTGGATTGTCGTGTACCCGTAGACTGTGTGTGTTTCGAAGCGCACACTGCACCATGTTCGAGTGTCAGTTGACATCTGACACAGTTGTCAGTATCCCATTTAATGTTGCTGGTCGAGTGTCTTAGGCGCATGACCATCTGAGCGCGTGAGGTTTAGTATAGCAGGGGTTGGTTGCATCAAGTCTTTGCAGTGTCTCCTGAGCGCATGGTTCAAGATGAGCATGGTTTGTCATGCGCATGGCCACTAAGGCGTTTGGTTTGATTTTTCCATGCTTCTACAAGATCCCCTTAAAGTTTTTAAAACTTCAACAAGTTTTAAAATACTTTGAACAAGAAGCATGGATAGCAGAACTTTTAGGCGCATGGATTGTAGTGCGAATGGGACTTTTTTTAGCATGCACGATTTGCAGGGCGCATGGCTTTTTGATTAAAAAAAACCTATCAAAGGTAATACGGACATAATAGGTTAGGATACTTCTACTGGAGAATTTATGTGGACTTAACATCCTTGGCACACCTAGAATTAGGTACGGATGGTAAGTTGAGACGACAGACACCATCAGAGATAATATGGACATGTTGGTGTAAAGTCGCTGGGGAAGAATGTTTACTCATAGGTAATGTGGACATGGTAAACATTGGATTGTAGTAGAGGTATCTTACGCAGAGATATACTAAAATGGAAATATAGAACTCTGGTGGGGATATAAGAAACAATTAAAAGGTGAAATAGACGTGATTGTTTTCTGTTGGGGAGATAGCAACACAGAGGTCGCTAGGTAGGGATTGTTTACCTAGAGGTGATGTGGACATAGTAAACATTGGATTCCATTAAAGGTAGCTTACTCAGAGGTTAGACGAACGTGGCAAGATATAACTCTGTGGGGATGTAGGAGACAATACAGAGGTAATGTGGACGTGTATTGCTTTCTACTGAAAAAATTGGCAAATGAAACATTTTTGATCCAGTTGATTCAGAGGTAATATGGATGTGAACTACGACCTTTCTCGGGAAGGGGTGATTGTTTTCGATCCAGTTAAGATCGTAAAATGAAACATTTTTGTGGTAACTGGGCACCATTGCGTGTTCTACTTGTGCTGGGAAAGTGTATAATACTGTATATTTTATCTTGTTCCACTAGGGATGAGAATAGTACATGCTTCAGCTAGATATAGTACTTTTTGAGGAACTTGCCGCTGATCGGCATCATTATCAAGTCTCCATTAGGTTTTGCGAGCATGTAGGCGTCGTTAGAATACACCGATTCCACTATGAAGGGGCCTTCCCACTTGGGCTGGAACTTTTCCGTCGTCTTATGAGTCATGTCCATTGGTCTTCTTACTGATAAGACTTGGCCACCCACTCGGAATGTTCTTTCTTTAACCTTTTTGTTCAAGGCTCCAGAAATTTGTGTTTAGTATAGCTCAATGCACTGTTGAGCTAGGAGACGTTTTTCGTCGAGTGCCTCCAACTCTTGTAACTATCGATGTTGATTGTCTCCGTCCGTCAACTGGTTGGTAATAGCTACCCGTAAAGAGGGTATTTGGATTTCCAGGGGAAGCACTGCTTCACTCCCGTAAATCAAGGAGAATGACATGTTGTCAGTGGGGGTCCAGACCGTCATTCGATAAGCCCAGAGACATTCATCCAGCTTCTCATTCTAGCCGCGTTTATTGGATGAAAAGACTTTCTTGAGCAGCTCGACAATTGTCTTGTCGAAAGCTTCCGCCAATCCATTCGCTGCTGGGTCGTAGGCGGTCGAAGCTACGTTTTGGATTCGATTTTTATCGCAAAACCGATGGAAAGCGTGGCTTACGAACCGTGGGCCATTTTCGTGGATAATCCTTCGAGGCAATCCGAAACGGTAGAGAACGTAATGTTTGACAAAGCTAATCACGTTTGAGACATTCCCTTTAACAAGTGGTATAGCCTCCGTCTACTTAGAGAAGAAGTCGATTATGGCGAGGATGAACCTGTGCCTTTAGATGACTGAGAACTAATCGGTCCGATTACGTCTATACCCCATGCCTCCAATGTCCAGGATGCAGCCGTGGGATATAAAAACTCAGAAGATTGATGGATGAAGCCAGCATGGATTTGGCATACCCTGCACTTATTGGCATATTTGACAGCGACTGCCACCATCGTACGCCAATAGTAGTCAATGCTTTAGAGTCGATCCTGCAACTTAGGACCAGGTTGGTGAGCTCCGCAAGAACCGTCGTGAGCTTCATGGAGGGCTAGCTTGGCTTCGGTATCCAATAGGCATCGGAGGAGTCCATCATAAGAACGGCCATAAAACATTTTAGTGACGGTATCGTAATAGAACCGGAGAGACCATCTCTTAACGGAAGCAGCTTCTTTCGAGTCATCTGGGAAGATCCCGTAGACTAGCATGTCAGCCTCTAGGTTCTGTAATCGGAGCACGTGTTCTATAAAGAACCCGGTAAAGGTGGAGATTGTGTCAATCGCCGCTAGGTGGTAGAGGATCAAGCCCTCGTCCGGACTTCAAACAGGCCTCACACCTAATTTACTATCAGTTTAGAGTCATTGTATGCCTATAAGTAGTCAACCCCCAGATGTTTGGCCAATTGAAGACTAATAATGAGAGCATTGTATTCTGCCACATTTTTGAAGCACAATTCTATGAGGGAATATGCCCGGTAGACAACCAGGCTATCGGGAAAACCATAACTACCCCCACTCTTACAATGATTTTGCCCTTGGGTCCTGTTCTCGAGGCATTGTCGAAAAACATTTGCTAGATGGACTCACCTAATGCTATGTTGGATTCCAGCACTTCATCTGGAATGCCACCATAGAGTTTTGATATTTCCGGTATCGGATATGCTGCCATGAAGTTGGGCCAATACTTGGCCTTTGACTGCCTTATGTGGGACGAACACCATATCCTATGGTGACAATAAAATTGCCACGTGGCTAGACGTGAGCTCAGTGCTCCTGGCTTAGTCATGAGCACTCTGAGAGGATTAACCAGAGAAATGACGTAGATTGTCTGTCCCGCCACATAGTAGCGGATTTTCTAAATGGCGAATACCAAAGCAAGTATTCCTTTTCAACAAGATTGTACATGTGCTCGGCAACGATCATCATCCTACTAAGATAGTAGATGGCTTGCTCGTAGCCTGCATCATTTTTTCGAGCCAGCATAGCGCCAAGAGAATGATTTATTGCACGGACGTAAAGCAAAAAAGTTTTCCCACGACTGGAGCCACCAAAACTGGAGGGTTTGTGAGATACTTTTTGATATCGTCAAATGCTTGCTGGCATTTCTCGGTGCAAATGTAAGAGACTCCCTTCTTCATTAGTTTGGTGAAGGGTTGACATCGTCCAGAAAGATTTGCCATAAATCTCGTAATGTACGTCAGGCGTCTTTGCAGGCCACAAAGCTCTATGAGATTCTTCGGTGGATGCCCATGAAGTACTTGGTTGGGTTCATCTTGAACTGGTGCTTTGAAACACCCCAGTGTTAGGCACCGCTAGCTTGTTGCCTCGAGGTCGGCTCTTTGGTATACTGGCCGAAACCGGAGGATTGCTTGACTTGAGATTCCTCTTCACAGAAGGTGACCAACAAGTAGCATGACATGAGGCGATGAACAATTCCTTTTTATCTTCTACTTGCACCATATTTTCGAGACGCTGTCGGATCGGTGCAACTGGTTGCAGTCGTTGAAATACAGACTGTCTGGGAGAAGAAACCGCTGCTTTGACACAGCAGCAGTTAATGACAATATTAGCACAAGTATGCTCTGAAGAAGGCATTTTGTGTGTAACGATTGTCTCCCTCACTTTGCGCTTGTAACTAATCACGTCGCACAAATCTTGAAGGGAGTTTCACAGTACACCCACTTCATGCGCATGGTTAAACTGAGCGCTTGGGTGAGTATGTGATTTAGGTGCTCTCTGATCTGGTTCCAGCGCATGAGATGCGTCCAGATCATCGGTGGAAGACTTAATATGAGACAGACCCACTTCATGCACGCAGACAAGCTAGGCGCATGGGTTTGGCAACACAACATTTGCTCCCTAGTTTGGTTCCAGCGCATGAGATGCGCCCAAGTTGTTCTAGTAAGACTGGGAACCGAGCTAATTCCGACGCAGAGGCGCTTGGGTTAGTTCAATACAACTTACCAATAGCTGCGCATGTGACAGTCTGTGCATGCTTCTGGTTTGCCGTAGGCGCAGCAACTTGAGCGCGCATGGCTCGTACTGCTTTGACTTCTTCACACTACCACTCAGAGGCGCATAGTAATTAAAGTTCAAGTTTCTCTCGCCTACTTGGCTAGAGATTTTGTCGAAGACATACTTCCTTCCTGCGCTGAATGCTTCATGCGCTGGGGTGTGGCTGCGCTCTTCTTCTCGTGGTGCGCCTTTGTTTGGGGGCGTATGAACTGGGAATCAGCCTTAGCAAAAGGCTCTTTTGCCAGAGCTAGAGAGATGGGTATCCTACGAGTCCGCAACGGGCTACGCAGGCGCATGATGTGCGCTGTCAAATACAGCTCTGGAAGCGCATCCTCTACAGTACTTGGGCGAGGTGCATCGGCCTTAGCCACCAAAGTACGGAGAGTCTTCTTTGGGTTTACTAACCTTTTCGAAGGATTCGCATGTCCTCGGAGAACAGATCCTCAAAGGCTTGTTGATCGAAGCGTACGACCAACATCCTTTGAGAGGACCCGAGCAAGTTGTCGTCAGATTGCATCACCACCTTCTCGTTAGACGAGAAGGAAGTCTCCAGAAGAGCTTCCAGTTTGTTTGCCATGAACAAAAAGTTATACGAACTTTTGTATTGATCAAACAAGAAAAGTACAAAAAAACTCCTAAACTTGAACTCTAAGTACAAGTTTTAAATCTGAAAAAGTGTGGCGATGGAGATCAAACACTACTGCTGGTTCCTTTACTCCGTTGACACTCCATTGATGAGGATTGCAAGTCTCTGCTCACTGGCAAGAAGAACAGCAATTCGGCTATCTCAGTTTTTTGCGAAAACTCTCCATGTATTCTGTGTGAAGAAAGGTTCCTTCTATTTACATCAATCTGGAATCCATGCGTGCATGAACGATGCGCATGAGATTCGTTGTCGAATGGAACTTATGAACAAAATTCGGTTACAACTACGCGTGCATGGCGCAGCTAATCGCCACGTGACAGTGGTTGATATATGCTTGTTGCTGAGATCTTGAGCTGTTGACACCCGTTATAGGCATGACCCAGTCATTGACACATGGCATGTGCCAGTTGCTTGAAGATCTCGTTCTGTAGGAAAAAAAAAAATTGACTACGCATGCAAGAACCAGCACATGAAGATTCAGCGCATGGGAAGGCTTGCCACATAGGGGTCTTGGCACATGTGAGAGTTGGTCGGATCAAGCCACGAGGCACTGCACAGCTGTAGCCGACAAAAGTAGTCATGATTGCTCTGACGTAAGCGTTGACGTCTGCTGTCAGCTCGTACTTCGAAGCATTTTTGTTTTATCTGGAATAACTTCTATGCGCGCCTAAATGATGCACGTTTGGGTGATGTGCCCATCATATTGTAGCCACATAGAGTCATAATGATGATGTTTGGTCTGTCGCATAGCTGTGCGTACTTCGAGGCGCGTGCTGTACCACATTAGAAGTGACAGCTAATATCTGATACCATCATCAATGCAGCATTAAATGCTGAGAGGATGGTTAGGGCCTTTAGGCGCATGGTACAAAATTGGTTTGGCGCATTGGCCTCCAGGCACATGCTCTTTCTGCTTTCTTGTGGGGGGATGCGCCTATGCACGTGACCTTTGATGCGCATGGTTTTTATATGATTTGCCCATGCTTCTACAGTCATCCCCCTCCCTACTCATCTTTAATCTCAAATTCAAAACAATCCTACCAAACCCTAGGGTCAAAAAGGACATTCACTGAGTATGATTAAGGTCAACTCTACGGTCGGGCTATTTTAACTGGAAAGAAATCTAACAGGGGAGATTACGTTGACCGACAGATTTGAGAGGTATCCTTCCAATAAGGAGATTACAAGCTAAATCAAGAGAGCAAAAATATATAACACAAGGAATGACCCTTCTATTCAGCCTTCCAGACTGGTTTATATCCTTCTGATAGTCTACCAATTATGTCAATTTTCTTTGAAATTTTCCCTCAAACAACTTTTTTAGCCAACTCATTCAACTCCGGCTATTAGAAGGATAGTATTGGACGACCAAGTAAAGCAGCCACCTTTTCCTATGAAGAAGAAATCATAACAAAGCTACTATTCCAGGATTCACAACAGAGTTTAGTTCACTAATTGTTTGTAACCTTGTATATATATATATATATATAAGCAGATGATGTCTAGCCTAGTGGTTAAGAGAGATGCATCCGGCCGAGTGGTCAGGAGTTCGAATCCCAGTGGGAGCGATTCCAGAAACAGTTTACCTGGTTCCAAATATATATATATATATATATATATATATATATATATATATATCCATGGCAATTGAATGAAACACACAAGAAACAAAAATTCATTATGTACTTCCTCTTGGGTGCTCATTACTTTTATATGGTATCAAAGCAAATTCCCACCATGTCTGATGAAAATCTTTCCACCAACATCACACCATCCTCACAATCATCATTCCCACAAACATCAACACCTAAAACAAATTCTTTTGCCATTCATCACTAGGGTAGCCCTTCTACCGTTCTTGTTACCCTTCTATTGACGGGGAACAATTATGGATCATGTAGTCATGCAGTAACAATGGCGCTTCGTGCAAAGAGAAAACTTGGCTTTGTCGATGGGTCACTTCCAATTCCGAAGGAGAAAAATAATATTGCCAACTGGGAACGATAACAACGATTTGGTTGAAAGTTGATGTTCAGAATCAACAAGGGACTTTTAGTCCCACATCGGAATATGTAGTATGTAGAGGAGCTAGACTCCCTATATATAGTGAAGTAGTCCATCAATAAAATTATCAATCTATTATTTTCTACATGGTATCAGAGCCATAACTCTCTCTCTCTCCACAAAACAAAATTTTTCCCCTCCTAAACCCTAACCCGCTGCCCCCCCCCCCCTCCGCTCGACCCCATCCTGTAGCAGACTCCCGCCACCCCCCCCCCCCCCTCATCCAGCCCCGTAATGGGTAAAGGCACTGTCGCATGCACCCCTTCCATCACTCTAACCAATGTCCTTCATGTTCCATCTTTTCCTGTCAATCTTCTATCCATTAGTGCCATTATACTTGATCTTAACTGTACTGTTTCCTTTGACATTCCTCAGGTGACTTTTCAGGAGAAAGGGACAGGACGACGACTTGGAACTGGCACATGGCATAAGGGGCTGTGGTATTTAGACAGGATTGGACTGGACAAAGCATTGGCATCCTTGGTAGCAGACGCACCACCAGAAGCTTCCTGTCGCAGTGTTGAAGCCGACTTGCTACTCCACCACCAGCGTGTCGGACATTCCTCTTTTCCGGTTATTGGTCGAATGTATCCGTCCTTATATCAAAGGGCTAATAAAGCGAAGTTATTTTGTAATGCTTGTACTTTGGGAAAACATACCAGAAGCTCGTATGTGAGCACAGGGAATAGGAGTTCAGCTGCTTTTGACATGATACATTCAGATGTATGGGGCCCTTGTCCTACAACCGGAATTAACGGCTTTCGATAGTTCGTCACCTTTATTGATTGTTATACCCGTGTGACTTGGGTCTACCTTCTGAAGAATAAAAGTGACGTCCTTGAGGCCTTTCAGGACTTTCATCGACGAGTGGAAACACAATATGGCGCTAAAATTAAGTGTTTCCGATCCGACAATGGGACGGAGTATACGAATAAGCGGTTTGCTGAGTATTTTTCAACTCATGGAATACTTCATCAAACTTCATGTGCTTATACTCCAGCTCAAAATGGTGTGGCGGAACGAAAGAACAGACACTTGCTGGACGTTGCACGGACGATGATGCTGGCTATGAATGTCCCGAAACACTTATGGGGGCAGGCTATATTGACGGCCTCTTATCTCATCAACAGAATGCCATCTCAGGTATTGGACTGGAAGACACCATTGGAGATGCTTACTGGAGCTAATACATACACTGTTCCACCAAAAATTTTTGGATGTGTATGCTTTGTCCAGGATAATCGGCCAGGCGTTGGCAAACTGGATCCTCGGGCAGTTAAATGTGTCTTTGTCGGTTACACGGCGACTCAGAAGGGTTATGCCTGTTGGAGTCCAGTCGAGCGAAAGATGTTTGACAGATTCAGAAAGGTTGTTACAGGCATGGGATACCGTCAAACAAATGCAGATCATACGGTCTTCCTTCAGCATGCAAGAGGCCACATCACTATACTTGCTGTATATGTGGATGATATAGTTATCACAGGTGATGATGAAGTCGAGATCACTAAACTGAAGTCAAAACTCGCGAAGGAGTTTGAAGTGAAAGATCTAGGAGCGATGAGGTACTTTCTAGGTATCGAGGTGTGTGAAGGCGAACAAGGAATTGTTCTCTCACAGAGAAAATACACACTAGATCTGCTGAAGAAGACAGGGATGCTGGGATGCAAAGCAGCGGTCACTCCAATTGATCAGAAGTGCAAGTTGGGAGCAGAAGCAGGAGAGCCCGTTGATCGTGAAAGATATCAACGACTTGTAGGAAGATTGATTTATCTGGGACACACTCGCCCTGATATCTCATTTGCGGTGAGTGTAGTGAGTCGCTACATGCATGATCCAAGAAAGGGTCATATGGAAGCAGTATTTCAGATCTTGAGGTATCTGAAAGGAACACCGGAAAAGGGGCTATGGTTCAAGAAGAATGGACGCATAGAAGTTGAGGGATACTGTGATGCAGACTGGGCGAGCTGCATAGACGACAGAAGGTCTACCACGGGATACTGTGTTTTTGTAGGAGGAAATCTGGTCTCATGGAGAAGCAAGAAACAGTCTGTGGTAGCACGGTCGACAGCTGAAGCAGAATACAGAGCAATGGCTCTGGGAGTATCAGAGTTGCTATGGGTGAAAGCATTGCTGACAGAGTTGAAGCTGGATAAGGGAGCACCATTGCGTCTTCTGAGCGATAGTCAAGCTGCAATAAGTATAGCTAACAATCCAGTTCAGCACGACAGAACGAAGCACATCGAGATTGATCGATTCTTCATCAAGGAGAAGCTGGAACAAGGGATACTGAAGATTGACCATGTCCGCTCAGAAGAACAAGTTGCAGACTGTCTGACTAAGGGTCTTAGTTCATTAAGTCTGTCGAAGCTATGTAACAAGATGGGGATGATCAATATCTATCGCCCATCTTGAGGGGGAGTGTTGAGAATCAATAAGGGACTTTTAGTCCCACATCGGAATATGTAGTATGTAGAGGAGCTAGACTCCCTATATATAGTGAAGTAGTCCATCAATAAAATTATCAATCTATTATTTTCTACAGTTGAATTCTTAATTCTGTCTCACCTGATATCCGCCCAAGCATCCTGTATGCTAAAACTGCAGCACAAATCTGGACATATCTGAAGGATCGTTTTTCTCAATAAAATGCTCCTAAGACCTATCAATCGAAGCAATCAATTTCTACCCTCAAGCAGGAAGGTATGTCAGTATCATTATATTTCACACAACTTAAATCTCTATGGGACAAACTCAGTTCCATACTTATATCCCTCCATGTATCTTGCAACATGCTACAAAATCCATGGCTTCCCAGATAAGCAGTGAAGAAAACAGGACCACCACCAGCTACTTCAGCTTCTTGCACGTTTAGCCCGAGAAGAACCTGACTAACTTGTTTATCCTCTTGTGGATAATTGATTCAGGTGCTTCTAACCATATATGCACATCTCTTTCACAATTTTGTGCTACCACAGACTATTTCTTGCTTCTCCATGAGACCAGATTTCCTCCTACAAAAACACAGTATCCCGTGGTAGACCTTCTGTCGTCTATGCAGCTCGCCCAGTCTGCATCACAGTATCCCTCAACTTCTATGCGTCCATTCTTCTTGAACCATAGCCCCTTTCCCGGTGTTCCTTTCAGATACCTCAAGATCTGAAATACTGCTTCCATATGACCCTTTCTTGGATCATGCATGTAGCGACTCACTACACTCACCGCAAATGAGATATCAGGGCGAGTGTGTCCCAGATAAATGTTTGACAGATTCAGAAAGGTTGTTACAGGCATGGGATACCGTCAAACAAATGCAGATCATACGATCTTCCTTCAGCATGCAAGAGGCCACATCACTATACTTGCTGTATATGTGGATGATATAGTTATCACAGGTGATGATGAAGTCGAGATCACTAAACTGAAGTCAAAACTCGCGAAGGAGTTTGAAGTGAAAGATCTAGGAGCGATGAGGTACTTTCTAGGTATCGAGGTGTGTGAAGGCGAACAAGGAATTGTTCTCTCACAGAGAAAATACACACTAGATCTGCTGAAGAAGACAGGGATGCTGGGATGCAAAGCAGCGGTCACTCCAATTGACCAGAAGTGCAAGTTGGGAGCAGAAGCAGGAGAGCCCGTTGATCGTGAAAGATATCAACGACTTGTAGGGAGATTGATTTATCTGGGACACACTCGCCCTGATATCTCATTTGCGGTGAGTGTAGTGAGTCGCTACATGCATGATCCAAGAAAGGGTCATATGGAAGCAGTATTTCAGATCTTGAGGTATCTGAAAGGAACACCGGGAAAGGGGCTATGGTTCAAGAAGAATGGACGCATAGAAGTTGAGGGATACTGTGATGCAGACTGGGCGAGCTGCATAGACGACAGAAGGTCTACCACGGGATACTGTGTTTTTGTAGGAGGAAATCTGGTCTCATGGAGAAGCAAGAAACAGTCTGTGGTAGCACGGTCGACAGCTGAAGCAGAATACAGAGCAATGGCTCTGGGAGTATCAGAGTTGCTATGGGTGAAAGCATTGCTGACAGAGTTGAAGCTGGATAAGGGAGCACCATTGCGTCTTCTGAGCGATAGTCAAGCTGCAATAAGTATAGCTAACAATCCAGTTCAGCACGACAGAACGAAGCACATCGAGATTGATCGATTCTTCATCAAGGAGAAGCTGGAACAAGGGATACTGAAGATTGACCATGTCCGCTCAGAAGAACAAGTTGCAGACTGTCTGACTAAGGGTCTTAGTTCATTAAGTCTGTCGAAGCTATGTAACAAGATGGGGATGATCAATATCTATCGCCCATCTTGAGGGGGAGTGTTGAGAATCAATAAGGGACTTTTAGTCCCACATCGGAATATGTAGTATGTAGAGGAGCTAGACTCCCTATATATAGTGAAGTAGTCCATCAATAAAATTATCAATCTATTATTTTCTACAGTTGAATTCTTAATTCTGTCTCACCTGATATCCGCCCAAGCATCCTGTATGCTAAAACTGCAGCACAAATCTGGACATATCTGAAGGATCGTTTTTCTCAATAAAATGCTCCTAAGACCTATCAATCGAAGCAATCAATTTCTACCCTCAAGCAGGAAGGTATGTCAGTATCATTATATTTCACACAACTTAAATCTCTATGGGACAAACTCAGTTCCATACTTATATCCCTCCATGTATCTTGCAACATGCTACAAAATCCATGGCTTCCCAGATAAGCAGTGAAGAAAACAGGACCACCACCAGCTACTTCAGCTTCTTGCACGTTTAGCCCGAGAAGAACCTGACTAACTTGTTTATCCTCTTGTGGATAATTGATTCAGGTGCTTCTAACCATATATGCACATCTCTTTCACAATTTTCTTCATATTTCATCATTCATAAAAATATATCAGTTTGCCAGATTGTTCTCAGGAGGCTGTAACACACATAGGCACAATTCATTGTTCGTCATCACTTAGTCTAACGAATGTTTTTCACATTCCATCATTTAAATTCAATATGTTACCTATTTCACAATTAACAAAATCAGCAAATTGTGTTGTATTTTTTCATCTTCAGAATGTATGTTTTAGGACCGAGCAACGAAGAAGAAGATTGGTCGAGGTAGTGCTCGAAATAGACTTTTCATCTAGATGCAGATTCCGATTTTATTTTGCCTTCTCTTTTCAGCAATGTAATAAATTTGATCTATGGCATTCTCGCCTTGGTCATCCATCTATGTCTCGTTTTGATTTATTGTTAAAAATTCTCCGAATATTATTGCAAATAAAGATTACGTTTGTGATGTATGTTCGCGTGCTTAAAAAGACACGTCTTTCCTTTCTTAAAGTATATCTTCTTCTACTCATTGTTTTGAAGTAATTCATGTAGACATCTGGGGTTCTTTTCTATACCTTCTAAAAATGGATCAGTTTTTTTTTTAACTATTGTTGATGATTATTCACGGTGTACTTGGATTTATTTAATGAGACATATATCTGAAACTTTCACCATGCTAATTCATTTTTTTTAACCAAGTCAATCGTCAATTCAACACAAAAATTTCTCGTATCAACTCTGGTAACGGGGACATTTTTCTTCCTCAACTTCAAACCATTCAATCAGACAATGGTTCTGAATTTCTTTCTAAACGAATTCAAGTATGGTTTCATGGTAATGAAATTATTCACCAACGTAGTTGCGTTGCGACCCCTCAACAAAATGGTATCGTAGAACGTAAGCATCGACATCTACTTGATGTTTAGAGCTCTACGATTTCAAGCAGACCTGCCTCTTTCCTTTTGGGGTGAATGTGTTCTCACTGCTGTTTTCCTTATTAACAAATTTTCAACTCCAATCCTTAACTACAAATCACCTCACCAAGTTTTACTTGAAACTGTTCCATCATATTCATCCATTCAAGTTTTCGGATGTTTATGTTTTGCTAAAAATATAAATATTCAACATAAATTTGATGAAAGAGCCAAACCTGGTATTGTTATTGGTTGTCCGTATGGCCGAAAGGGACATTGCATATATGATATCAAAACTCATCAGATTTATGTTTCACGTAATGTTATATTTCATGAGTCAATTTTTCCGCATCATGACCTTCCATCTCCATCGTTAAAAATTCCATTACCATTACTCCAATCAACGACGATGGAACTTTTGACTACACTCCACCACAGACTGTTCCCACTGAAGTTTCTTCCAGCGATTTTAGTCCCCTAGCTGATTCTTCCAATGTTTCTACAGCACATATTCCCAAATCTTCTCAACAAACTAGTTCAACGTCTATTTTTGAGAATTCCTCTTCAACGGCACATGTTCCTATCATTAATAATCATCCTCAACGTCGCCCACCTGGTCATCTAAAGGATTATATTAGTAATCATATTTCTTCCTCAACTGTTTTTCCACTAGCAAATTACTTTTCTTTGTCCTATCTAAGTCATTCTCACCGTGCCCTTCCAACTAATATCATTGAAAATCAAAAGACTAGATCTTATTCTCAAACCATGAAATCTGTCGAATGGCGTGATGCCATGTCGAAGAAATTCATGCTCTTGAATCAAACAACACTTGGTCTTTATGTTTACTTCCCAAAGGAAAATCACTCATTGGTTATAAATGGGTATACAATATTAAATATCGGTTTGATGGTTCTATAGAGAGATATAAAGCTCGTTTAGTAGCAAAAGGTTATACTCAAGTTGAAGGAATCGATGATCATGATACCTATCCACCCGTGGCTAAACTAGTTACCGTTTGCCTTCTTCTTTCCATTGCTGCCATTAAAAATTGGTCTCTGCACCAACTTGTTGTTAATAATGCATTTTTCTTCAAGGCGATCTCAATGAAGAAGTTTACACACAACTTCCTCCCGGATTCTCTCGTAAGGGGGAGACACATGTATGCAAATTAAATAAATTTATCTACTGCCTTAAACAGTCTTCTCGTCAATGGTTCTCTAAATTCTCAACAACTCTTATCCGTCGCGGTTTTCACCAATCTATTTCAGACTATAGTCGTTTTACTTATATTTGTAATTAGATTTCTATGTTTGTTCTATTCTATGTAGATGATATTATTATTACTAGAAACAAAGATAATGTCATCTCTGACATCAAATAATTTCTTGCTCAATCTTTCTCAATAAAAGACCTTGGCAACCTTCGGTATTTTTTTAGGTATTGAAGTATCCCGATCTAAACATGGCATTTTTCTATGTCAACGAATATACACTCTTGACATTTTATCTGATTATGGTATTATTGGTTCTCGATCATCAGATTTTCCCACAGAGAAACATCTTCGTTTACGGCCAACAGATGGTACTCCTATTTCCGATCCGAGGACCTATTGCCGACTCGTGGGTCGACTTTTATATCTCACTATAACACGACCAGATATTCAATATGCCATAAACACCCTCAGTCAATTTATGCAATCTCCATATTCCTTCCATCATGATGCAGCTAATCGGGTTCTTCGTTATCTTAAAGGTAGTATTGGTAAAGGTTTATTCCTTCCTACATCTAGCTCTCTTACTTTGGTTGGATATGCTGACTCTAATTGGGCAGGATGTCCTACTACTCGTCGTTCCACTACGGGCTATTTTACTATGCTCGGATATAGTCATATTTCTTGGAAAACCAAGAAACAACCAACAATTTCTCGTACATCTGCAGAAGCAGAATATCGTTTCCTTGCTGAACTCACTTCTGAGTTGCAATGGTTAAAATATCTTCTCTCAGATCTTAGTATTAACCATTCACACCCAATTCCAGTCCATTGTGATAGCCAAGATGTTATTCACATTGCCGAAAATCATGTCTTCCATGAACGCACCAAACATATTTATATCGACCGCCATTTTGTTCAAGAAAAGATTCAAACAGGTCTTCTGGTTCCATCCTACGTACGATCTAGCGACTGGCTAATCTTTTTACCAAACCACTTGGAGGTGATACTGATCGTCAACTACTTTGCAAGTCGGGTGTTCTTGATATTTCAATCCCAACTCCAACTTGAGGGGGATATTGGACGACCAAGTAAAGCAGCCACCTTTTCCTCCACCAGTTGGACGACCAAGTCCATAACAAGCAGTCACCTTTTTCTATGAAGAAGAGATCTTAACAAAACTACTATTCCGAGATTCACAACAGAGTTTAGTTTACTAATTGTTTGTAACCTTATATATATATATATATATATATATATATATATATATATATATGGGGTTGGGAGAAAACCCTAGAGAGAGCGGGCGATCGGGAGACAACCGAAGGGGGTCCCTCCCTTGGGACCTCGGCGCACCAGACGGCAAGGGGTCGGCCAGCCGCGGCCAGGCCGGCCAAGGGGGGTGCGGGAACCGGCGGCGGCGGTGGAAGCACGGGCGCTGGAGCAGCACGCACGGGAGCGGGTGCGGGGGCTGGAGTGGTGAACGGGAGCGGGTCGCCGAACGGTGCCCCGGGCGGCGGCGGTGGCAGCGCCGGCGCAGGCGGCGGCGGCAGCAACGCCGGCGCTGGCAGTGGTGGTGGCAACGCTGGCGGTGCCAGGAGCGGCTCATCGGCGGCGTCCGGGGGAGGATCGACGGGGGCGGCGAACGTGCACCCGATTGGGGCATCACTGGGTTCCAGATCTGACAGGATCTCCGGATTTCTAACCTGGATCCGTGTCTGGATCTCAGGGTGGACAGATGGAGAACGGTGGCTGGACGACGGTTACGAGATGTCGTGGAGGAAATACTAGAGGCAAGGAGGGTGGCACGCAGACCCACCTAAAGGCGCGCTACACCTCTGACAGGAGAACGGGTGATGGTTCGGGGATGCGGAAGTCACCTCATGGCCTAGAGGTCCCACCCCGGACGGAAAATAGTGTTGGTGGGAGAACGATTGGGTGGCGTCCTAAGACGTCGACGGCGGATAAAGGAAAAGGGAAACCTGTTGATTTGGGGGATCAGGAAATGGGGTCCTCCCCACCTGGTACTGCCCCTATGGTCTCAGGGGACGCTTTCCCGTCTTGTAGGAAATACTATGTGAAGTTCTTAATGTGAAGTTCGGACTGGCGGAAGACATCACCAGGATTATCCAAGGTGGGCCTTAGACGTTTGATGGCAGGCTGATCATTCTGAAGGAGTGGACTCCGGAATTGCGGTGTGAGAAGGAAGTCCTTAATGCTATCCCTGTTTAGATCCGCTTTCCGGAGTTCCCAGTCCGGTATTGGAGTATTCCTTTACTTATGAGGCTATGGGCAAACCTATCAAGGCTGATGATGCTACAGCCTTTCGGTCGAGGCTGATGTATGTCCGGATATTCGTGGAGATCAGGGCCGGTGGCGAGCTCCCGAGCCTGTTGGAGTATAAAGTCCCATCTGGAGAGGTTCTAACCCAGAAAGTTGAGTATGAATGGGTACCACCTGTCTGTTCACATTGTGCCTGTTTCGAGCACCTCGCCAGTACTTGCTCTACCGGAGGACAGAAGACGGTGACCCTTCCAGAGCCAGCTGAGGACCCTGGAACATCGAGGGCGATGGAGACTGCCAGTGGGGACGAGAGAGCCGAGGGGGTCCTGCAGGAAGGGGACCGACTGATGGAGGATGCCGGTAGACTGAGTCTGACTATCTCACCTCAGACAGTGCACACCAGTGGGATTATGGTGACTATCCGACCTCAGCCGGTACATCCCAGTAGGGCTATGATCACTTTCACCGCTCAGAGGAGTATGGTTACCAGAGGCATGTCGGCATCGGGACAAGAACTTAGAGGAGATGGAGGTACTTCCGAGGAGAGAGTGTATAGCAGGAAGAGACATGCTGGCCCTCTACGCGAGGAGGAGGGCCGGTCACCTGGCCACGGTGAGCCGCTTTGTGTGGACAACCCGGCTTGGGCCCTGATGATCTCTCAAACGGGGAACCAGCATCCAACCTCTCCTGGGTTGGAGGACATGACGTTGACGAACGTGGTACCATCCCGGGTACTGGTCCAGAAGGTGTTCAGGGGACCCACCATCTTAATAATTAATGGCGATTATCTCCTGAAACGTCAGGGGTGCATACTCCTTAGGGAGATGGAAAAAGATTTGTGAGGTCCTACGCAGAGAGAAGTGCGACATCTCTGTATTGCTGGAGACTAAAATTAAAGGAGAGAAGACACTATCCCAACGGACTCCCCCCCCCCCCCATTGGGCCCAACTTCACAATCTAGCGCTTTGTGACATGGCTAGGATCTGGTTCAGATGGAATAGCAACAGCTGGGACGGAAATATGGTCTTGATGTCGGAGCAGCTGATAGCCATCTCCCTTTCTAATAAAGGTGATTTCAGGTTCTTGCTAGGGGCGGTCTATGGCCACAATGACAAGCGGCGTCAAGAGGGCCTTTGGCAGAATATAGCTAAAGTGGCTGCTACTGTTGACTCATTGCATCTTCCGCTACTCATGATGGGTGACTTCAATGCTCTCCTTTACAGAAGGGAGAAGGTGGGAGGCAGACATGTCCCAGATCCGATCATGTACTATTTCCAGAGGTGTCTTCTTCAGTCGGGCCTTCAGGACTTGGAACGAACGGAATACATCTGGACTTGGCATAACAAAGTTGTTACCAACAGAGTTGCTTGTCAGCTAGACAGCTCTGGAAAATGGAAAGTGGTTCCGGCGCTTCCTAAATTTTGTGGCAGAGGGTCTGGCTGCTGGGACGAGCGATCATTCCCCTATCAGGGTCGGCTTCACTGAACGACCTACCTGGAAGCCGCGGCCCTTCCGGTACAACAACAGCTAGTTTCTCTCCGGAGGCTACACCGAGGCTGTAGGAGAGGGTCTTCTTAGCCAGCAAGGGGGCACGGCTCAGTTCCGCATGGTCCACATCCTCAAGCGTACAAAGAAGGCGATCCGGAGTTGGGTGAAGAGAATGTCCAAGCCCTC
Source organism: Iris pallida (assembly GCA_029216955.1). Classification (NCBI taxonomy): domain Eukaryota; kingdom Viridiplantae; phylum Streptophyta; class Magnoliopsida; order Asparagales; family Iridaceae; genus Iris; species Iris pallida. The sequence continues at coordinate 10,048,163 of JANAVB010032618.1, read as the reverse complement.
CCTGGAAGACAAGGAGGCGGAACTCAGGGCCATCCAGAACTCCATGCAATCTGATATACTGGATGGATCCTTAGCGGCACGAGAGAAGAAACTGATTGAGGAAGTCAACATCCTCCGACTACAGAAGGAGATTAGTGCGGCCCAGCACGCTAAATGCTCCTGGCTCAAGGAAGGGGACCGTTGCTCCAAGTTCTTCTATGATGTGATCTGGACCAGACAACATAGAAATAGATAGAAATAGTCTCTCCCATCTACTTGATGGTGAGGGCAAACTGGTTGGAGAGCCGTCAAAGATCCAAGGGGAGGCTGTCAGGTATTACTCAGAGCTTTATTTTCAGACTTTCTCTCTGTGTTTTCGAATATCATTACAAAGAAGCTGGTGACGCCCTTAAGGGTGCAACTCGGGCGGGTTGGGTCGGACTTGAGGTCAACCCGAGCCCAACCCGAGGAATCATAAGCCTAGTCCGAGCCCAAGCCCGACCCGCCCTCGGGTTCAACATATGAGGCCCAAGACTAAGCCCGGAGGATTGGATTGGGCTCAGGCTTTGTCGGGTTCATCGGGCTCTAATATAATATTTGAAATAATTTTAAACAAAAGAAATATTAAACACATAATCAAATAGCAATCAAGCCTTGATCATTACAAAATACAAACTAAAATAAGATTTATGACAAGGAGTTGAAGAGTTTGGATGAAAAAATTTAGGATCAAAATTTTTATTTAAGAAGTGTGAATATATATATATATATATATATATATATATATATATATATATATATATATATATATATAAGTCGGGTTCGGGTTCTTCGGATAACCCAACACATGAACCCGAGCCCAACCCGATTTTGATCGGGTTCAAATATTTTAACCCAAGCCCGAGCCCGAACCCAAGAATCTTCAACCCTAACCCAACTCATTAACGGGTTTACCCGAACGGGCTCGAGCTTAGCCCACCCAAGTTGCACCCCTAGACGCTCTATTGCAATAGCCAGTTACTCGCGCCGGTCACTATGGAGGAGGTGGAGGCTATCTTCAAAAAGGCGGATCCCAACAAGGCCCCGGGGACAGATGGCTTCAGCAGTAGGTTCTACAAACTGCCACTGAGATGCCCTGAAGGTACCGGTGCTCGAGGCGGTCAGGAGTTCTTCTATGAGGAGAAGTTGCTGAAGGAGTTTAACCATACCTTCCTGATCCTTGTACCGAAGAAAGGAGCGACCTCGCTGGCGGACTTTCGACCTATAGCGTGCTGTAATTATCTTTACAAAATAATTACACACCTTATGTGCCGACACATGGAGGGGATTATACAGGACTTGGTCTCTCCGAACCAGACGGCTTTCATTAAGGGGAGATCGATTGTTGAACACAGTCTTCTGGCGTATGAGATTGTGAGAGAGTTCAATAGACCAGGAGGGAAGAAGGCGTGTGTGAAGCTGGACCTGAGGAAGGCCTATGACATGGTCAATAGGGGATTCCTGTGCCACCTGATGCTAGCCATGGGATTCGACGAACGGTGGGTTGCGAGGATTAGGGAGTGCATCTCGACCCCTACCTTTTCTGTACTCATCCAGGGTAGTCCGTATGGGTTCTTCCGTAGCAACCGAGAACTCTGGCAAGGCGACCCCCTTTCACCATACTTGTTCACACTTGTCATGGAATACTTCACCAGCCTGATGGATAAGGCGGTTCACAGTGGGAGGCTGGTCCAGTTGTTCAGGAGGATCGAGCCCCCTGTTGCTAATCTCATCTATGCTGATGACCTCCTAGTCTTCCTCCACCCCTCTATGGAAAGAATGACCATGATCTCTGGTATTATGGAAGAAATGGAAACTCTTACTGGGCTCCAAATGAACCGAGAGAAGAGTCGTGTCTACTTCAGCTCCCTATGCTCTCTGAAGGAGGAACGAGCGGAAGCTTTGGGAGTTGACAGAAGCAATCTTCCAGTGAAATATCTAGGAGCGTCTCTGACATTCAATTATGCTCGGAACCTGGATTGTCACAGTCTTGTGGAGTATGCTCAGAGGAGAGTTGAAGGGTGGCAGGCTGCTGGCCTGTCGTTTGGTGGGCGCATTAAGCTAGTTAGATCGGTCATCTCGACACTGACCCTTTTCTGGCTCTAGTCTATTCTGGTTCCTGTCGCCACCATCCGAAAGATGGAGAGCATTTGTGCCAACTTCATCTGGAAGGGGGACATGCATGCGATCTCTTGGGAGCAGCTATGCTGCCCTCGGGACGAGGGTGGAGTGGGGCTTAGACCCATGTTGACTATTAGGGAGGCATCTGCTGTGAAGCTGGCTTGGAGATTCATCAAAGGTGGATCATTATGGGTTGATTGGATGTACAGTCGGTACGTGAAGACGGACAACTTCTGGACGTGCTCTCTCAACAACAACCACTCTGTCACTTTCAAGCATATTCTGCGCCACAGAGCTGTACTCAAATCATCAATACGGAGGACTATAAGAGATGGAGCTGAGACTGACCTCTGACAGGATCCATGGTTAGAGCGTCAATCTCTGATTGAGATACTGGACGACCGAACCCACAGGGAGGCTGGTAGGGGGTTGACCTGCCAGCATATTATCAGAAATGGAGAGCAGAGAACGGAGGTATACCGTCATACAGTGGAGCTTGGAGAGGCCATTCGCACAGTTGGGATAGATCCGACTCTGCCAGTAGATTGTTGGACCTGGAATCCGCCGGAGGTTACTGGGGGCACTAGGAAGTTTCAGTCCATAGTTGCTACAACCTTATGCGTCGTACTTTCTTTTCTAGCGCAGACTATGATTTCATCTGGTGCAAGGGTCTGGCTCGTAAGATGCAGCTGTGTGTCTACCGATTGCTTCTTGGTCGGCTGCTGACGAGGGACAGACTCATCTCCTTTGGGATCCAGGTGCTCAACCCGAAGTGTGTGCTCTGTGAAGTGGACAATGAGTCTATGCGACACTTGTTCTTTGAGCGTGAGGTGTCCTGGTTTATCTGGACTGAGTAATGCCGCAGAGTCCTGGGAGGATGTGAGACAGGCAGGAATATTGGAGATATCATCACTGGGATCCGGAAACGCAGAAGGAGAGGGTAGGTTTGGTTCAAGACCGTCAGAGTACGGCTTGCAGCTTCTGTCTGGCATGTCTGGAGGGAACGGAACCGGCACATTTTCGAGGGACTAACCACCCCCTATAGGAATTCTACATAATATAGAATTCGATGTAACTGCTATGGCAACCTGAAGGGTGGACGACTATCCCTGATTGTATGATTGTTTGATTGTATGAGCTGATTTTGGAATAAAATTTACCCGTTTATATATATATATATATATATATATATATATATATATATATATATATATATATATATATGTGATCCATGGTTAGAGCGTCAATCTCTGATTGAGATACTGGACGACTGGACCCACAGGGAGGCTAGTATGGGGTTGACCTGCCAGCATATTATCAGAAATGGAGAGCAGAGACCGGAGGTATACCGTCATACAGTGGAGCTTGGAGAGACCATTTACGCAGTTGGGATAGATCCGACTCAGCCAGCAGATTACTGGACCTGGAATCCGCCGGAGGTTACTGGGGGCACTGGAAAGTTTCAGTTCCATAGCTGCTACAACCTTATGCGTCGTACTTTCTTTCCTAGCGCAGACTATGATTTCATCTGGTGCAAGGGTCTGGCTCGTAAGATGCAGCTGTGTGTCTACCGATTGTTTCTTGGTCGGCTGCTGACGAGGGACAGACTCATCTCCTTTGGGATCCAGGTACCCAACCCGAAGTGTGTGCTTTGTGAAGTGGACAATGAGTCTATGCGACACTTGTTCTTTGAGTGTGAGGTGTCCTGGTTTATCTGGACTGAGCAATGCCGCAGAGTCCTGGGAGGATGTGACACAGATAGGAAGAATGGAGATACCATCACTGGGATCCGGGAACGCAAAAGGAGAGGGTATGTTTGGTTTAAGACCGCCAGAGTACGGCTTGCAGCTTCTGTCTGGCATGTCTGGAGAGAACGGAACCGGCACATTTTCGAGGGGCTAACCACCCCCTATAGGAATTCTACATAATATAGAATTCGATGTAACTGCTATGACAACCTGAAGGGTGGGCGACCACCCCTGATTGTATGATTGTTTGATTGTATGAGCTAATTTTGGAATAAAATTTACCCTTTTCCATGGATATATATATATATATATATATATATATATCCATGGGCGCAAATGACCTCTAGCCTAGTGGTTAAGAGAGATGCATGCGGCCCGAGTGGTCAGGAGTTCGAATCCCAGTGGAAGCGATTCCAGAAACAATTTACCTGGTTCCAAAAAATATATATATCCATGGGGCGATGATGAGCCTGGCCTGTGCGATGCGGGACATCCACAACGTCGGAGAACTGACAAAAAATGGCCACGATCTGAGCTGGCGTGGGACAGAATTGGGCGCCCCGTGCATTAAAACTCATCGACTAGGGCGCCGCGCGAGCGGTCGAGGACCGACACCATTCTACCATGGGTATAAACGACGGTTGACCACGCGGCCCGTCGTGCGGCGTCCAATGGGCGTCGGAAAGACGTCGTAAGGACGTCGTGCGCATAGAACGGGTGGTTGGACGGAACCGGCTGTCGTAGGCGTCATGAAGACGTCGGGGGCGCCTTCGGTGTCGGGGGCTAAGCGAGGCGTTGAGTTGCTGGCGTCAAAAGACGTCGGCCGTCCCGTGAGGCTCTAGAGCGCGCGAGGCGTACGTGCCGGGCGATGATGAAAAAGCCAGTGCGGGCATGATCCGCACGAAGAGTCCGAAGAGACATGACGACCGGCTAAAAATCGTGTGCGGGAAGACACGATTTAACTGAGCTCACACGTGCTGGAAATATATATATATATATATATATATATATATATATATATATATCCATGGCAATTGAATGAAACACACACAGATCAAAATCATTTTCTACTTTCTCTTAGGAGCTCATTACTTTTATAGATAGGAAATTAGTCCAAACCCAAAATGCTTATAGGACTCCTGTTCAAATCTTACATAAACCCAACCCATAGACAAGCCTAGTTGGTTTTGGTGGTTTTCTTGAAAAGAGTTGGACTTCTGTCGATTGGAACAATGAAGACATTATGAAATATTATGTTGTACCTTTTGCAATTTAATGAGGATAATCATTAATGCACTGGCAGTATACTAGGAAGTGTTGGGTCTCCTGCTATAAAGCTAATGATCTAATATGAATCATGATGGTAAAAAAATGCAACAAATAATAAATAATCTATGCAAAGATAAATTCAATAGATAATTGTATATGAAAAGCAATTTAAGCCATGTTATGTTGACTTACCTGACAGAACACTTCATCTGTTATCCAGTATTCAAAGAAGTACCCCTAGCATTCTTTTTTTTTTCCCTTTTTATATATATATAGTAAGGTAGTTAGAGGTGGACCAAGGCAGCTGAGTCGGGTGCCTCAAAACAATAGTCAATAGGTAAGCTCCTCATGACTAACCTGCCTAAATCCTAGTTTCCTAGGTGCCAACATTGTTGAGACGCCTTGGCGCACCTAACGCAGAAAGTCGGGTGCCTCAAAACAATAGGTAAGCTCCTCATGACTAACCTGCCAAAATCCTAGTTTCCTAGGTGCCAACATTGTTGAGGCGCCTTGGCGCACCAAAGGCAGAAAGTCGGCCACATTTTAAAAGCTTGCTCTCCAATATTGACCATCAACAACAAGGATATTGAATCCCGATCCAATGTCGTCAACACAACATCAACAACCCTAATTGCAATCCACAAGAGTGGACACTATCATGGGCAAAGCCGTGCCGCTCATATGCCAACAAGTTGCACAAACGGCGCATGAGCATAACCTACTTCCTTGGACCAACTGGGTGACAGGTCAACCTAGCCTAGCTTACTACAGCCAACAAATCAACAGGTTAATTATAAGATTTAACCATTATTACCATTATATTTGGGTTTAGCCCAAATAGGCCAAACATAACCAGGTCAAAGCAAACACCGACTGAGCTGAGAATTAACTGAGATCCATTATCCCAATACTTTAAATCACCGCGATGCCAAGATAACACAAAATAAGCCTCATATTAGTCATCTCAAAGTAAGGAATGAATTTTTGTTTCTCAAAAGAGAAGTATGCTTGAGAGATCCTTGAGAATCCAAGGGAGAGAACTTAAAGCCCTTCAGCGCACCAGTTGAAACAATAGTAGTAAAAGAGGCAAGCTTTAAAAGTTTGAAAGGAAACCTTCGCTATTAGACTGCACGATGCATGATATTATTTTATTTATAGTGTTTGGTTGGTTTGTCAATATATAGAAACTTCTACTAAGATCATCTACAAGCAACAAAGACAACACTGTGCTACATAAGGGGAACATTAGACTACAGCTTGTTTTATACTTCTAGTGATATACGTACAGTTGTTGGTGATTGGGTTGGGAGTTCACATGATCGCAAAGCACCTCAGGTAACCTAATTTTTCTATGGGAATACTACTTTTACATGGTCGTAGAAGAAGTACGAAGTGGTGGTTGCATTATCTACAACTGAAGCAGAGGACGACATTGCTTCATCGTGCGCCACTCAAGCTATGTGGCTTAGAAGATTGCTTGAAGAGCTTGGACATATCCAAGATGGGCGCAGAGAGATTTATTGCGACGACAACTTCGCTATTCAATTACGAAGAATCTGTTTCATAGAAGATGCAAGCACATCATGTTCGTTATGCTTACATTGGGATTTGGTCAAGGACGAGGGGATCAAGCTCATCGCAAGTTGCTGACATATTTAGAAAGTCGTTGAAGCAAGAACCGTTTATGCAACTAAGAGGATTGCTCGGAATGTGAATGTTGAAAATATAAAGCAATCCCAATATATTTATAATAAAACCCTAGTTGGTTAAGATTATATTAGACTGAGTCATAGTTAGATATGAATTATATTCAATAAGATATGGGATCCTAATTCTAGGTTAGTTATAAAGGCACTTCACAATTTTATCAGGGCTAGCCCATTCATAACTTGTGGCAGTCCTCAATATGTTTAGGACTGCCAGAAATTGTGGCAGTCCTGTTGTAGAGCATGTCCCTTTCAGGACTGCCACAATTCCTGGCAGTCCCCATTACTTCTAGGACTGCCAGGAATTGTGGCAGTCCTCATTACTTTCAGGACTGCCACAATTCCTGGCAGTCCTCATTATCTTTTATACCTACCACTTGGATAGCCCTGAGTAATTTTTTCAGTGGCAAACTTGTAAATAATGGAAAACTATCACTTGGACAGCCCCGATCAAAAAAAGCTGTGCCCTTATAATTAGCCAAAATTTATTAGGACTATCCCAATTGGTGGTATAAAAGTCACTTGTTATTTTTTTTCCTTTGCCTTCCTCCTCTCTAATTTTTGTCCAAACCCTAGTTGGAGATTCCTCTTGTCCCCCCACTCTACACCTAAGAAAATCTTCTTGTTTTGTAACCCTAGAGTAATTATCAACGAATATTCGTAGTAGTCGGTATGTTTTCGACTACTATATTGCAAAGTTTGTTAAATAATCGGTTCATTCCTAATTTTTGAATGTTTTGTCATAATGTAGAAAATATGGAAGAAATTGGGACATCAAATGTAGCAATCGATCAGTCCGGTCCTTCCGAAGAACACAACATTCTCTTCGAAGAACCCGTGGTTCGTCCCCGACGTACTTTCATTTTTTCGTAGTCGACAATAGGACTGCAACACACTCAGGCAGTCCAAAGTACTTGATGGACTGCCCTATAGTATGGCAGTCTACAAATTCATATACTCTTCAACTGGACTGCCACATCTCATGGCAGTCCACAAAGTACTTAGGACTGCCAGAAAGTATGGCAGTCGAGTAAAATGCGTATGAACTTAAGGACTGCCTAACTTTCTGGCAGTCCTAGATACTTCAAGGACTGCCAAGAAGTGTGGCAGTCCTGAAGTTGATAGTCGTTTCAACTGGACTGCCACACTTTCTGGCAGTCCATGAAGTACTCAGGACTGCCAGATTTTGTGGCAGTCTAGATTAACAGTCTGAATTGGATATTGTATTTGGTTTTGTCGTTGATCTAGGTTTTTAAAAAATTGTAAATTTATTGTAGGGCACCCCATCTCCTATGTGCACAGATTTGAGCAATAAATTCTCGACAGATATTGTCTTTGAAACTTACGCTGAAGCATTAGAATGGTGCAGAGAAGTTGGAAGGCAAACCAACACAAGCCTTGTAATTTCAAGGTCGCTACGGTGTCGGCCGAAGCGTCAAACTGCAGAGATTGGCTGTGAAAGAGGTGGGACGTTTAGGGTGCATCGTAAAGAAAGTGAACTTCTCCCAATAATATCTGGGACGAAAGAGTCAGGCTCAAGGAAATGTAGTTGTCCATTCAAGTTAGTGTTGGGGTGCAAGACTGGCGATAAGTGGACAGTTGTGGTACGTAATGGGATGCACAATTATACTCTTCCAGAGACACTAACTGGTCAAGTTAGTGTTGGGGTGCAAGACTCATCTATAGTTGGCAAAGCGTAGCATTTTGCATAGACAGATGTATAGTTGACATTTTGAGTATCTATGAGTATTTTGTATCTATGAGTATTTTGCATAGACAGATGTATAGTTGACATTTTGAGTATCTATGAGTATTTTGTATCCTACTGATTACCAGCGAGTTTTCTATCGTATTTTGTATCTATGAGTATTTTGTATCTTAGAACTTCCTGTTTGTATGTGGACTGCCCAGTTCCTGGGCAGTCCATGCTCACAGCAAGTTCTAATATGGACTGCCCAGTTTCCTGGCAGTCCACATATGTATGTGGACTGCCAGGAAAATGGGCAGTCCATCACAGAACTTGCTGTTTGTATGTGGACTGCCAGGAAACTGGGCAGTCCATATTAGAACTTGCTGTTTGAATGTGGACTGCCCAGTTCCTGGGCAGTCCAAGCTCACAGCAAGTTCTAATATGGACTGCCCAGTTTCCTGGCAGTCCACATATGTATGTGGACTGCCAGAAAACTGGGCAGTCCATCTCAGAACTTGCTGTTTGAATGTGGACTGCCCAGTTCCTGGGCAGTCCAAGCTCACAGCAAGTTCTAATATGGACTGCCCAGTTTCCTGGCAGTCCACATATGTATGTGGACTGCCAGGAAACTGGACAGTCCATCTCAGAACTTGTTGTTTGAATGTGGACTGCCCAGGAAACTGGGCAGTCCATATTAGAACTTGTTGTGAGCTTGGACTGCCCAGGAACTGGGCAGTCCACATTCAAACAGCAAGTTCTGAGAGCAAGGACTGGGCAGACCAATATGCGAACCAATTTAATACGCAAACCAATTTAATATGCAAACCAATTTCATACTCATTTAATACTAATTCACAGCAAGTTGACATTCATATAATACGCAACTACCAAATGGTTCAACCAATTAGAAAAGTTTTACAAGCTACATAGTCATTCATATAATACGCAACCAATTACAAAAGTTTTACACCCAACTACCAAATGGTTCAACCAAATACGAACTACATAGTCATTCATTTTCATGACGCATTTCGTGCGTCGCTCATATTCGATAAATGGGTATTCATCTGCGATGTTCTGCATCTGGGTACCCACATCTTCGTAATTCTCCCCCTTGCACATGATTAGACTTTTCCCTAATTTCTTCACTTTCGAAGCCTGCATGAATACATATCATAAATTTAGGAACTTTACCAGTACATGGGCTAATTAAACAAACTATACTAACCATCTTCAGCAATGCATCATATAGTGCTGACTTGGATGGTAAGGGTGCTGCTACCGGAGTTCTATACCGACAACATGTTGTTGCCACTCAGTGAATAAGTACGACCCCCAAGGGTAGTACGACGGTACGTAGGTCGACGGTTTCTTCTCTTTTGCAGCGGTCCTCAATTTCAACGTACTCGAGATAGTCTGTACGTAACCAAACTGACGAAGCACTCTATCTGGAATGTAAGGCTCCTCAGTTTCATGACAAAATATCGGACCTCGAAATAGTGTAACTGGTTGCACAGGACGAGTGCTATTTCGCAGATCCTGATATGGATGCCAAATAATCTACAAGATGCATTCATTACTTAAGGAGTTACTAATTAGTGTGGAATACTAGAGTGGTAAGTAAATGCTAGTTCAAGTTACTATTGTTTCACCTCCTTTGCCCTCAGTTCTAGAGCAACACGTAGGGTAGCCAACGTATGTGGATGTCTGGTATCTATCTTTGCCGGCCTCCACCTACACATCCTGGACATCTGCTCATCATAATTTCGATTGAGAGTAGCCCTATTGAGCGTCGAAAAATGCTCATATATCCACGCCTGAAATTTAAAAATATAATAATGTTATCGTTATCGACATAATTTTATCGGGTTCTATAGACACAGTATGCTAGGGTTTGCTTACATGGAGCAGCGTTTGACAACCAGCTATTGTCTTCGACTCGACTCGAGATGCAGCACCAAGTTCGCGGTAGAGGTGTGCTAGTATACCACTTCCGAATGATATTTGATCCACAGCGTTCAAGTCCCTAAAATTGTTTAGATATTTTGCATGTATCGCGGTCCCGGACTTGTCTGTAATGCCGACGGCCCCTAGGATGAACTGCATGTATCCACGGGCCACGGGGTCGTCATTAGCATTGTTGTCGTCGGCGTCGGCGTCGTCATCATTGAATGTATTCCTCAAAAAACTTAAAGGAACTCCATAAGACTTCTTAAATTCCGGGATTGTGACAAAAGTCTGGGACTCAACACCGAGACAATTGGCAACCAAATCCACCATCTCATCATACAGGTCGAAGTCGCCCTCGGAATAATCCATCGACATTTGACGACCATCAACTCTAAGCCCTAAAATGTGGTGGACATCATCAAGGGTGATTGTCAACTCTCCGTCAGCAAGATGGAAGCTGTTAATTTCTGGATGCCAGCGCTCCACAAATGCAGAAATCAGTGTGTGGTCCAATATCTGATACGAGTATTTTGCCAAAAACTGCAATCCGGTGGGGGTGATTTTTTCCTTCACACTCTCTTTCAACTCATCAAATCCCCACGTACTACACATCTTCGCATGGTTTATTACCCTCAAAAGGCGCGAGCTTTTCTGCAAATAAAAAAAAACAAAGATTCAATATTACATGTAACGATTATTTCGAATAGTTAATCTATATTCAAGGTAAGTAACTAACCGGATCCTTCCATATTTCATAACAAATGTGGTTCTCGATTGACGTCAAAATAGAGCAACCCATTGGGCCCGCATCTTCCTCTTCCTCTTCCTCGGCTACTTGAGAAGGACCCGATCCAGCGTCATCTCTCATTCGAGCAATGGGTACATCATCATCATCGGAGGAATTATCACGACGAGTCGCCGCTTTCTTCGAACGCCATGCAACATGTTTTGTTCCACGGGTTCTTATTTGTGAGGCTGGTTCGGGTTCTCTGATTGCTAGCCCTTTCTCGAGAACTCTACCAGCTTCACGCGCCTTGCGATCCGATGCGGTAGGACGTTTTCTTTCGGGCCTGGCCTCAACATCCTTCTCCTTTCTCTTCTTTTCATGACTATTATTGAATATTAATTACATATTAAAATGTATGGCATGCCCACAAATGTTGTTGTTCCACTAGTGCAGACATTGGACTGCCCAATATTCTAGCAGTCCTGACTGTATAATGGACTGCCAGTTTGAATGGGCAGCCCTGGCTCAGGACATGTGTAACAATGGACTGCCCAAATTTCTGGCAGTCCAACATACAGTTAGGACTGCCAGAAAAGAGGGCAGCCCTAACTCACATCATGTGTAAGAAAGGACTGCCCACTTTTCTGGCAGTCCAAACTTTATGTTGGACTGCCAGAAATTTGGACAGTCCATTGTGACACATGTTATGCCAATGGACTGCCCATTTTTCTGGCAGTCCAACATACATTCAGGACTGCCAGAAGAATGGGCAGTCCTTTGCTACACATGTTATGCCAATGGACTGCTCATTTTCTGGCAGTCCCACATACAGTCAGGACTGCCAGAAGAATGGGCAGTCCTGGACGACGCCAATTTCTGCCAATCACGTATGCTACGGTTTACTTCCCTCCTCCGAATACAGTTTCATTCACATTACACTAATTGCAATTGAAATAAATAATGTAATTCATCCTTCAATTTTTCAGAGAATTTCTACGGTTTTCGAAAGAAGTGGAGAAAGATTAACAAAGATTTCGTACCTTGTTTGCGAGGAACGTTTGGGGGCCATCGTTCTCCTTCAAAGAGAGAAGAGGACGTGGAGAAGAAGAGGAAGATGATGAAGATGCTCGGCTAGTGGTGGAGAATGGAGTTAGTCTGTACGTAGGGCTTAGGAGGAAGAAGAAGAGAGAAGTTAGGGTTTAGTTGGTTGTCGAATGAGACAAAATTTGTGTTTGGGGGGGCGGGATTACTTTGGGACAGCCTCAATCAAATAAATGGGCTGTCCTGAGTAAAACCGAAAAATAATTGGGCTAGCCCCAATCCGGACTAGCCCTAATAAAAATATGAAGTGCCCTTATAAGGAACCTAATTCTATTCTTGTCTAGGAAGTAGTCGGTGATCAATCTTACAGAATAGGACCAATAGATATGGTCGGTTGTTTTCTTATATATGAGAGTTGCCAGAGTTTGTAATTTTCTCTTAAGTAATAAACAATAGAGAACAAAAGCAGAGAGAGGAGGCATCAAGCTCCTGGTGCTACAGTAAAGAGAAATTAGAATATTATGTATATTGGTTTTTGATTTTATATTACCTTATCCTTCATCAAATACAATGGTTCTTTAAACCCAGAGTGACCCGACCTAGCTTGATTGACACCCCTAGATTTTAACACCACAAAAGAACTACAAGAACATTCTACAACAATATAATCAAAGATGCAATGACAGCATACATGCCATCTGGTAAGAATTACCTGTAAGCGTTTACCAATAGCAACAAATGGCTGCACGTCTCCTCGTGTACCCACAATAAGAATAACTATTTGTAAAGGAGGTATGTATTGAAGCTCAGTTGACTCTAAAGGTTCGTCATCAACAACTTCAGCATGAACATCCTCATATCCAACATTAAATGGGGAAGGCTCAATATTGCTGGGAACTTTAACTTCCACAGTACCGTCGTCTTTCACTGTAGCTATTCGATTTAACATTTTAAGCTGCAATAACAAGAAAATAATAACCAACAACAGCAAAAAACTGCAATCACATAGAAATTAAACAAGGAAATATACCATTAATTAACAACTTTCTTCAGGAAAATACATGGATAGAAGCAAGAGTAATCATATAACACGTTGGAACAAAATTTGTAAGCTATATATTCAATATTCAGAACCAGTCAAGTAACACCAAATTATCAATGAGATATGACAGATACCAAAGAGAGAAATGCATAACAGATTCCAAATTTGTCAGGAAGAGGTGACAAGTTCACACCACTCGTACCGTTAAGCGCTTGGCCCCAGGTACATATGGCAATAAATGGTGCTAATGCATAATCATTGTTACACCTCTGAATCATTTAATATCCACTCTTTATGTCCATTACGTGCCCTGGTGGTTATGCAGGGTCATTGTTACACCTGTGAATGTTACCCATTCTTTATGTCCATAAACAGGCGCAGACCTACGTACAGGAATTGTAGGCTCCAAAAATGCTGAAACTTGGGAGCCAACCAATTAAGATATACTGGAACCCCCCCCAACCAAATAACTGTCAAGACAGATCCTCATAGGAACGGACTGAAACATAAACAAACCAAGTTTTCGAACCTTGTAATATTTAGTACAAATTTGGAAACTCAAAGTAAAATCATTATAGCAAATTGATGTGGTTTACATTATAGAAATTTAACAATTTGCATGTCAAAACATTCCTAAATTTGATAATACTTTGAAAATCGCCAAAAGCAACTCAAACTTCCAAATTTTCAATAATCAAGGTTGTGCGCCATATACAGCTTCCAAAAATGATTTTTCATGAAAACTTTATAAGCTTTTGAAAGAAATGCCTCTCCATCTTCCAATAATAGATTTCAATCCCTTATTGTGGTCATTATATCATACAGGTCATTAAGCAATAATTAACATCCCAGAAACCACCAACTTGTTGAAGAAGAATTGTCAATACCAATAGTGTATGGATTCAGATACGTGTGCAGCAGATATTACGGACGTCGACTAGCGAAACCAACAAAGACATGAACATGATCCTGTCACGCAAGAACCAAGAACAAATCACACTCACAATATGTGGTGGCTAAGCCATGCGGACAAATATTAATCTCTATTATATCAAAGATCTGAGTATAAATATCGTCGAATCCTTTGCCCCTAGATTTGACCCGTACAACTTCTAAACAAGGAGAAAAGATTTACAAAGAGCTCACAATACTTCCAACACTAACTAGACCTCCGTACCTAGCAGTAGTTGCCAACAGAACAACTCTGGTGATGATCTCCCTTACGGAGTTGACAAAACTCAGATAAGAACCTCCTTCTATCTTGAAGAACAATAAGCTTTGAGCGAGCAGGGACCTACTCATAGAAGTGATGGTGGACTCTCCTCAATGAACAACACACGAAAGAAATAGCCCCCTCGGCCCTTTAATAAGGCCAACAACCCCAAACATAGAACCTAAACTAGCCAACACATATCCGAACCGTCCATCAAAGATCCAATAGTCCCAAAAAGTTGTTAATATTCCCGAATTGCGACGAACCAACATAACACCGACATACTAGTTGTATACCGCACGAATGATTAATAAATGAACACATAGTTGCGCCAAAATGTTGCTGAAAAAATCGAACGTAATCCGGTATATCGTCGCTAATCTTTTGGCTCCAATCGAGCCCCGGTCTCGCCATAATTGATCCGCAACTTTCATCAACGATTCCATGACGCTCCAGACTATCATCCAACTAAAAATCAGACTGTGTATCCAACAAACTCCTCCTCCAGTCTGGTGAGAGGGTGTCGCCCCATGGCCCCCCATTCAGACTCAATGTTTGTCGTCCCGTAATAGAGTTCTTGATCCCTGCCATCGTTGACCTTGAATCCCCCGGACTGCTCCACAACTCTATGTCATCTCCAGATACTCGACCACAATGTCGTCACTAACTGTCATGCGTATCATCTTTCAGATAATTGGGATCTCCTCGAGATCAACAACTACGCCAATACCAAAATTCCTGACCACAAAACTCATTATGAGTCTCGACGGAGTGCTCCTGACCTCTGTCTTCCTTCGAAACATGCTCGTCTTCCGACAAGTTTTCTCAATATTGGCTAACCCAATCAAGCTGACAGTAGGGCTCTAGTAAGATTCAAGCATCTAAATCTAGCCACCTCACATCTGACATTGAAGTTCACTCGTAAACCCGTATCCTTGAGCAAAGTAGGTACATGTCTGTCGTCGAAATCCCACAGCTCCGAATAAACTTTGCAAATGGAGATGTATCTGTCGTATCTTGAGTTGGTTGTAGTCCTTAATTTCCTTCCAAGTTTCGAACTGCTGAATCGATGTTGTTCCAATAAGCTTTGACACCCTCTCTGCGCTGAACCCGGATTCGTAGAACTCCCCCACGAGACCGACCAGCTGTCATGGGACCGACAATCTGATCCTCAAGATCCAACAAATCCCTATTCGTTGCTTTCCCCTAACAAATTACATCCTTTGTTTTCCTCAAATTTTCATCAAGACCCTTCGTGATAAGCCCCCGTCGGTCAACAACCCCCTTTTCAAACATCTCTCGAACCATTATCCGGTGCCTGCGACTTACATGTACACCGAGCAGCTTGAGCCTGTATATATTGTAATACATATTTTCTCGAGACAGCAATAAGGAGCCATTCGTAAGTATCCAGTCCTTGTCCCCAAACATACTGCACACCACCAGCTTTCCGATTGACACCAAGTTGAGGCGAAAACTCGGTACATAACGAACCTCCTAAGGAAAAGCTTCTCATCAAGCTTTGTCGTCAAGTGTATGTCGTCGATGTCCAATCTGTTGTTCTGGTACGTTAAAAAGATCCCTCTTTGTAGAGTAGCGTAGTAAGATGCTCTCTCGTGTCCAAGACTAAGTCGTGGTTATGACACGCACTATAAGGTTCCATCGTCTCGATGGTCACGATAATGAGATCTCTGAGTATCGAGAGATCGCCCATCCTGCCTTTAGCCTTTTCATCTCCAACTTTCTCATCTTTGAGCTTCTTGCAAAACGCTTTTAATGGCCTCGCTCGCCACAATAATGGACTTTGTGATCCACCCTCGTAAGATCTCGAGTATTCTTGTCCTTGATTGTGACTTGGGCCTCCCCTTTCTTTTGGAAGAAATCAGGACGAACTCCTACAACGATTCATGTTGCATACGCGAGATCTCCCCGTTCAACAAGTAACTCACGGATACCACCAACGTCTTCAAATTTGTCCATCGGCAAAGAACTCGAGTAACTTAAGAGAGTTGAGAAAGCACGAACGGATAGGTGTTGAATATTTGTGTTGATTTTATTGATAATCTCATAGCTATATATAGCCTTACAATCCTCCTCATTATATTAAACCCTCTGTGGAATATCCTGTGGCATATTCTGATATACAAATACACCAACAAGATATTCCAATATACTTATTCTAATATACCAATACTTTCCCTCAAGATGGGCAAAAAATATTCATTAAGCTCATCTTGTCACATCTTCTAATCATGCTCACAGAACTAAGTCCCTTGGTCAGTCCATCTGCTACCTGATTCTTGGTTGGAACGTGGCATAGCTCCAGTAGTCCACTATCCAACTTCTCCTTGATGAAGAACCTATCGATCTCGATGTGTTTGGTCCTGTCATGTTGTACTGGATTGTTGGCGATACTAATAGCTGACTAGTTGTCATACCACAGCTTCATCTTGGCTCATTGATCCAACTTCAGCTCCACCAGCATATTCTTCAACTATAGCAGCTCTGCAACTCCCAAGACCATAGTTATGTACTCCGCTGCAGCTGTTGATCTGCCACCACTGACTGCTTCTTACTCCTCCAAGAGACCAAGTTACCTCCTATAAATATACAATATCCCGAGGTAGATCTCTTGTCATCAGCACAGCTAGCCCAGTCAGAATCACAGTAGCCCTCGATACTCACGTGATTATTCTTCCTGAATATCAGTCCCTTCCCGGAGGCTCCCTTCAAGTATCTCAAAATCAGGTACGCTGCATCCATATGACCCTTTCGTAGGCCATGCATGTAGCGGTCCACCACACTTACTGTAAAGCAGATATCAGGATGGGTGTAGCTCAAATTGATCAACTTGTCTACCAGTCTCCGGTATCTATCCCGATCAACTGGTTCTCCAGTCTCAGCAGCCAGCTTAAACATCTGATCTATCGGCGTCGCTGCAGGTTCGCATCCTAACATCCATGTCTCTGTAAGAAGGTCTAGTGCATACTTCCTCTTTGAAAGAACAATCCCCTCTGCTTCTCGAGCAATCTCAATCCCAAGGAAGTACCAAAGAAGGCCAAGATCCTTCACCTCAAATTCTTTGCCAAGCTTCCCTTTGAGTCGGGTGATCTCCTGCTCATCATCTCCTGTAATAATCATATCGTCCACATACACCGCAAACATTGTGATATGGCCTACACTCCGACAGAAGAACACAGTATGATCAGCATTGATATGCCAATATCACATTCCTATCATTGTCCTCCTGAATCTGTCAAACCACGCTCGAGGAGACTACTTCAGTCTATAGAGGGACTTCTTCAACCTGCAGACCATGTCCACTGTCTGATTGGTGCCGAATCCTGGTGGTATCTCCATGTACACCTCCTCCACTAGATCTCCATGAAAAAATGTATTCTTTACATCCAGTTGGTGTAGCTTCTATCCACCATTTACTGTCAGAGAAATCAGGGTCCTTGTCAAATCTCTATTTTTAAAATAGGTATATGACTGTATTTTGTATTTTTAGAAAATTTAAATTTGGGTATTGTTAAAATTTTATTGATATTTTCTTGAGGGTGAATTTTATTCACATTATTATTCTTGCCACTATTGTTATTACCATTTTATTATTATTATTATTATTATTATTATTATTATTATTATTATTATTATTATTATTATTATTAATTTATATTCCCATTACCTAACCCTACCCCTCCCATTACCTAACCCATCCCATCACTTTCCCTCTCTTAACTCTCTCTCTCTCTCTCCTGTGCTGGAAGACCAGCCTCCCCCTCCCTTTCTTCTACCACTCTCTCTCTCCCGCTCAACACTCTCTCTTCCTCACCCTCTCCCCACACTGTCTCCATCTCTCTGGCCCTCTCCCAAGCTCCCCTCTCCTCTCCCATGGCCTCCGACGACCACCACCACCATCATCGTCGCCGTCGCTGTCTCCCCCACGGCCGGCCTCCTCCGCCGCCCTCACCTACGAGCGCCGCCTCCCCTTCCGCCGTGGTCGCCCCCGCCTCCAGCCGCGACCACCGCCACCAGCCCCATCGTCATCACCTCCAGCCCCATGGCCTCCGCCCCCTTCTCCTTCCTCCTCTCGCCGTGGCACGGCTCGCCACCGCGAGCCGCCTCCAGCGACGCCATCTCCATCTTCTCCGCCTCTCCTTCTCAGTGCAGCGCCACCCTTGCCGCCACGACCTGGCCGGGCCGCCTAGCCGAGCTCCTCCGCCTTCCCCCTTTTCCCTTTCCTGGCGACCATCGTCGCCGTCGAGAGTCGCTGGCCGCGCCAGCCTCGAGGGGCGGGTCGCCCTTGGGCCCCGCGCTGCTCGAGCAGTGTGCAGCCTTGGGCGTCGCGCTCTCCTCGGGCCGCACGCACGCTTGACTTGCGTGTTCCCTCGTTTCCCGTGCTTCTCGGGATGTGTGCCTCGATTTGTGTGTTGTCCCAGTTTTCGTGCACCCCGATCCACGTGCTACCTTGGGCAACAGGACGCCTCGAGCCCCGCGCTGCCTCGGGCACCGTGCCATCTCGATTTGTGCACCGCCTCGATTTTCGTGTCTCGAACTTGTGCCTACCTCGTGACCCGTGCCGCCTCGATTTACGTGCACGCACCGATTTACGTGCCGTATCAATTTGCGTGTCATATTGTATCTTGTGTTGTCTCTATTTGCGTGCTCGCTCCGATTTACCTGCCGCATTGGTCTTGTGTCGTCTCGATTTCCGTGCACGTCTCGATTTACGTGCACGTTGTCTCCTGTTCATCTCGATCCTCGAGTCATCTCGATTCTCGTGTACGTCTCGATATGCGTGCACGTCTCGGTTTGCGTGTCTATATCGATTCGCGTGTCTCGGTTTCCGTGCCAGATCCCTGCGCTGCTTGCGGGACCCGTACGGTATAGCCTCCTTCCATCCTCCGTGCTTCATATTATTATTTTATTATTTTATTCTAATGATTTTTCATTGTGTGTTCTGAGGACCTCGATGGACGTGCTAGCCTGGATCCCGATCGTCAAAGACTTGCTTACCTAGCCGAGCCCTCTAGACAAGTATCCCTTGCTCATCGACGGCTCTTGCCCTCTCTCCTGGATTTTATTGCATTTAATTAATTTGTACTTGTAAATTGTATAACTATGATTAGTGTAGCTTAGCAGTAGAACTGCCATGATGATAACTTAGGATAGCTTGGTCCGATACCGGGATAGACCGTATCGGACAACTCGGATAGGTCATCCACACCTCCGAGGACACGAGCACGACTCACTTGTACGGATTGTCCCCGTATGCCCCGTGTCCGACTCGCGGTCGGGTAACGGCTCTGGCTAACTATTCTTGTGGCTGTAATTGTGCTTTGGTTAGAACTATGGACATGTGCTGCGATGCGCCCTGCGAGGCAATTTCTTGTTATATGTGTTGGCTTGGCGCCCAGTACGCATTGTAGCGCTGCTGGAGGCCGGGACAGTGGTCTCGGGTTCGATTGGTTTCCAGTACGCATCGTAGTGCTGCTGGAGGCCGAGACTTAGTGTTCTCGGCTATCGATTTGTTCCCAGTACGCATCGTAGTGCTGCTGGTAGCTGAGACTTAGTGCTCTCAGCCTGCGATTCTGCGATTCTGCGGCGGGTTGCGCCGAATGGTTTTAGCCCCAATTCGTAGGGTGCTCCCATCCAGATTACAAAGGAGACTCTGCCGAATTTTTCCAGAATTCTTAGTTGGGGATTTGGTTCGAAGGATTAGGCAGAACCATTCATTTGGTTTGCTGGACTGGGCTCGTGCATGTTCACCTTGGCATAGTTTACCTGATTCCATTGCCTGCTAGGTAGACTCCCGACTAGATTAGTCGCCTAGCGTCTTGACCTGTCTTGTCCGTCGAATAGCGTAAGGAGAGCGGTTCTACTCGGGAGACGGTCTGCAACCCTGGTCCTTGTTTGGTTTAAGGGTTGTGGATCTGCTCCATAGTGGTTCATGCAATCATTGCCATTTTCCGGCGGCATTTATTAATAAACACTTGTACCCTGACCATTCATTCTAGGAGTTGTCCTAGTATAGCCAGATAGGGCTGACAGTTGTCTTATGTATCGGAATTGTGACACTGGGAATATTTAGATTGCGTAGTATTTGAGGATTGATCTAGAATAATGTATCGGTAGACTCATTGGATTCCTGGAGTTGGATTATTGTGCGAATGTTTCGCGGAACGAGAAAAATACCGAGAATTTTGATATATGATTTTTACTCGACTTCCCAAACGCCCGAAACCTGGTACCTTTGTGTATTCCGGTAGTTGGGGAACCTGGTTTGATTGCTATGTCTTGGTAGTTGAGGGGCTCGTTTTCTAGTGGCTTGTGATCATTGACTTGGAGGATTCTTGTGAGCCATAGGGCCTAGCATTGCTTATAGTGATTAGCTTGGTATTTGGTTATTGACCTTCCTGACATGATATTGATTCCATCGTAGAGAGGTGACTCTTGATAGATTGATCTGGTGGATAGACCGACTGGATGATTGGAGCTCTAGGCTCCCATATATGCTTGAGATGTTATTATAGTAGAGGTTCTGATCTTGTACTTGACCTGATATTCATGCCACGATGTGGGCAGATGACTTCTTGTGACTGACAGATTTGTCCTTGTCCCAGACCTGACTACTTGTATCCGTGCTATAAGTCCAGTTACCCTTTGAGGTACTGGCACTGACCTTGCACTGCGGTGCCCCTTGTCTACTGGCACTTTGAGGTGCTACTTCCATGATTATATGGCATTGCGATGCCATCTTGATATTCTAGCTATATTATATGATTACCTGCACGGGTACCTTGGTAGTTGGCCTTTAGTCTTAGCATGGTCAGGATTGCTTGCTTGCTTGTTGCATAACACTAAGGATGAATCACAACTGGGACTACAGGTGCCGAGGTTGATTCTTACTTAGCGTTCCCGTACTGAGGTACGACATCTAGGAGGGTGATCATGTGACCACGGCATGTGATCCCGGATAACTATATGGATAATCTAGGTAACTTAAACTGGTAGAAGCATTGGGGGGGGAGACGGAATCCCGAGATCGTGCATTACCAGCCTTATCCCAGACATTAGTCATGACCTGCAGGCTGGCCGCCACGGATATTGTTACCATTAGTACTAGTGGATGGCAATATTCGGCTACTTTATGTACTATACATAATATACATGGCATGCTCGGCACGGTGGCCTTATGAGGGACCGGTGGTGACATGCAGAGCCCCGTGGCCTTACGAGGGATCGGTGCTCTTCTTACATGCTATACTTGGCCCCGCTAGCCCTGCTGGGACGACACGATCTGAGGATTCCCATACTTGCATTGTTGGGGTAACCAACCTCTACATAGAGAGCCGTAGGCATTTTGAGTGGCCGCTTATTCTCCTAAATTGTATGGCTTGTTGCTTGCTAAGCTGGCTGGCACGTAACGCTGTCCCGGCGCGATAATTCATTCCCTTGTTCTTGTTTGATGTAGGGATGGGTTACTGTTCCGATGACAGAATTACGAGTTCCAGTTGGCAATGCAAGCATTAGTGGATGTTAGGATGACTGTGATGATTGTTGGTTACTTACGTATTAGTAGTTGGATTGTTGCCTTATATTCTGTAATCGTACGTTGGTACCGCACGATCCTTTACCCTTATTACTGTTGTTCATACGTGTTATTCCTGTTATATATCATATCCTGCTGGTTTTCTTCGCCCGTCCTTGAGCCTTCCTTTCTGGTACTTGCTACGGTTGGCCTGACCAACCCTGGATTGTTCCCAGATTGCCTGAGACCGACCCTGTGGATCTTCCATACTTGACTTGGAGGACGGGCTTCAGTTCTTGACCATGAGGGAACTGTGTGGGAAGGTATTCTTGTCTACATTATTTTTATTGTAGGCTCTCCGATTATCATACGAGTATTTTCTGCTTATCATATGATTATCTCTCTTGTAGTTATTTCATTGATTATTGCCTGTGGATATGAGATCAGATTTAGGCCATAGATTGATTGCATGCTAGGATACCCAACAAGACTTGACAGCCGTCATCGCCGTATAGCGTATTCGTACCTTATACGGTGTAGCTGGCCGACGTCCGTCCCCGTATTCCGGTACTGGGGCGTGACAAGGTTTTATTGGTGGCCCACGCAGGTCTCGTTTTGAGATTTTGTTGGGTATCACATGATTATTGATCTCAGTCCACTATTCCTTGGTATTCCCACTTGTTACACTTGTCCTTCGCTCCCTTGAACCTGTGAACTGGTCCTCATCTCTACTTGGACCTATCTTGCTTGGCCATGTCTTATTTGTGTTATCTACCTCTGATCCTTGTTTGATAGATATGATCCTATAGTGGTCATGTCGATCACCTTATTTGATGAGATGTTATCTTATCTCCATCATTTGGGTTACATGATTATTTATCTTGGGTTCTGTACTCTCTACCGGTGTTTCACCTTGGTTGATTTCTTGTTATCCCTTTCGTGCGTTGACTTCGTGTTGACTTAGTATCATTATCGCCCTCTTCGAGCGTTGGCTGGACTGCTGTGGAATGAAGATTTCATCAGGACTCTGAGATTGGATATTTCAGCAATTATTGAGTGTCCAATGGGTATTCTTGAATCAATTCGGCTTCCTTGATTCCGGACAGTTCCGCACTCATGATTATCTATTTCAGATATTATTTTGATTATAAATATACTTTCTATACATTATATTTTGATATGGATCCTTGGTTTGGAGTATTTTCCTACGGATATGGAGTATTTTCCTAGAAAAGCTATCTTGTGGTTATTATTGAATATATTTTTGGATGTGTATTATGATTCACCGGAATTTTGGATTTTGATTATTTTCTAGGACTCTCGTTATATTGTTAGGGATTTCATGATTTTAGTGACTTGAACATTTGAATTATGGATTTGATTTGTTTTGGGTATTTGTCAAGAGTAACCGGGTGACCCTAGTATACATTGACGGCGTGGTAACCAAAGTTGCAACCGCTCGATTATAGTGCCCTGATGCATCTTTTGCAGCCATTCCGGATGGCGTGGCAAGGAATGATCAGGACACACATTTTTCGGATATTAGGAACTACGGTCATCGGTTCGAGACAGATATCCTGTATTTTATGATTTATGAGGATTTTTATGCAGTTGGGATTTTACGTGTTTTGATTTATGGGATTATTTCGTGTATGCGAGACTTTGATTTTCGAGATTCTTTCGATGTTTTGGATTTACCTTGCGAGTTGATTTATTTGGCTAGACCTTGTTCTCTTTGATGTTTTCATATTGAGATTTTGTTCGTTTCTTGATTGTATTACTTGATTTCTGTAAGGTGGGTAGAGTTTTCATGATATGTATGTACTAGTTTAGAAAACCCTATTTTGATTTTGAAATTTCGAGGACAGAATTTTTGTAAGGTGGGTAGGATGTCAAATCCCTATTTTTGAAATAGGTATCTGACTGTATTTTGTATTTTTGGGAAATTTAAATTTGGGTATGTTAAAATTTTATTGATATTTTCTTGAGGGTGAATTTTATTCACATTATTATTCTTGCCACTATTGTTATTACTATTTTATTATTATTATTATTATTATTATTATTATTATTATTAATTTATATTCCCATTACCTAACCCTACCCCTCTCATTACCTAACCCATCCCATCACTTTCCCTCTCTCTTAACTCTCTCTCTCTCCTGTGCTGGAAGACCAGCCTCCCCCTCCCTTTCTTCTACCACTCTCTCTCTCTCCCGCTCAACTCTCTCTCTTCCTCACCCTCTCCCCACACTCTCTCCATCTCTCTGGCCCTCTCCCCCAAGCTCCCCTCTCCTCTCCCATGGCCTCCGGCGACCACCACCACCATCATCGTCGCAGTCGCTCTCTCCCCCACGGCCGGCCTCCTCCGCCGCCCTCACCCACGAGCGCCGCCTCCCCTTCCGCCGTGGTCGCCCCCGCCTCCAGCCGCGACCACCGCCGCCAGCCCCATCGTCATCACCTCCAGCCCCATGGCCTCCGCCCCCTTCTCCTTCCTCCTCTCGCCGTGGCGCGGATCGCCGCCGCGAGCCGCCTCCAGCGACGCCATCTCCATCTTCTCCGCCTCTCCTTCTCGGTGCAGCGTCACCCTTGCCGCCACGACCTGGCCGTGCCGCCTAGCCGAGCTCCTCCGCCTTCCCCCTTTTTCTTTCCTGGCGACCATCGTCGCCGTCGAGCCTCGCTGGCCGCGCCAGCCTCGAGTGGCGGGTCGCCCTTGGGCCCCGCGCTGCTCGAGCAGTGATGATTGTTGGTTACTTACGTATTAGTAGTTGGATTGCTGCCTTATATTCTGTAATCGTGCGTTGGTACCGCACGATCCTTTACCCTCATTACTGTTGTTCATACGTGTTATTCCTGTTATATATCATATCCTGCTGGTTTTCTTCGCCCGTCCTTGAGCCTTCCTTTCTGGTACTTGCTACGATTGGCCTGACCAACCCTGGATTGTTCCCAGATTGCCTGAGACCGACCCTGTGGATCTTCCAGACTTGACTTGGAGGCGGGCTTCAGTTCTTGACAATGAGGGAACTGTGTGGGAAGGTATTCTTGTCTACATTATTTTTATTGTAGGCTCTCTGATTATCATATGAGTATTTCCTGCTTATCATATGATTATCTCTCTTGTAGTTATTTCATTGATTATTGCATGTGGATATGAGATCAGATTTAGACCATAGATTGCTTGCATGCTAGGATACCCAACAAGACTTGACAGCCGTCATCGCCGTATAGCGTATTCGTACCTTATACGGTGTAGCTGGCCGACGTCCGTCCCCGTATTCCGGTGGGGCGTGACAGACCTGACAATGCTCATCTTCGCCACTGATGCAAAGGTCTCGTCATAGTCAATGTCGTACGTCTAACTGTATCATTTTGCCATCAGTCGAGCTTTGTAGCGCTCAACATGTCCATCTGGGGTCTGCTTCACAGTAAAGACCAACTTACATCCGACTGCTCTCTTCCCTTCTGGCAGTTTTACCAGCTCCCAAGTGTGGCTCTTCTCAAGAGCTCCCAACTCCTCGTGCGTCATCGCTTTCCACTTTGGATCGTTCTTGGCAACCTGCCAATTGTTAGGTACAGTAATACTATCCATAGACGCAATGAATGCTCCATGAGAAGAGGAGATATGATCATATGAAACAAACTGAGCAAGGTCTCAACCATATCTAACATGAGGATTTCCCGCATGCTACGAGTGGTCCTCCGTACTGATAATGGTGTGGGAGTAGGTGTGGGAGGAGTAGGAAGAATGATCACACCTGAAGGGGAATCTGGTGGTGGTGAAGGTGTCTCAGAAGCCGAGACAAACACAGACAAGGGACTTGGCACTAGCATTGTAGGTATTGGTCCTGCAATTTGCTTCCCTCTCCTGCTGTAGGTAAGTATCTTCCCCTGAGCCATGGACCTAACACCTCTCATCTCCTTCCCATGTTTTTCCTCAACCGCATCTCCATGCCATACTCCTAAATCGGTCACCAGGCTTTCACCAATCTCCCCCTCTCGTCTCATATTCGCAGTATCATGTGAGTTGTTTGAGGTTCCCTCCTGATGGTAGTATGGCTCGTGCTCCCTGAAGTGAACATCCATGCTCACAAACTTCTTCTCCACTGGGCTTCAGCACACATACCCTTCTGAGTCGCCGAGTAGCCCACGAAGATGCACTTGACTGCTCTAAGATCAAATTTTCCAACTGACGGTCTGTTGTCCTTCACAAAACACACGCAGCCAAACACCTTTAGTTGGAGTATCCCACTATTATTTTCTTACAATATTTCACATAGAGACTTTCATCCCATTACATTCGAGGACATCATATTGATTAGTTGAGTTGCTGTCAATACTGCATGCCCCCACAGACTTTATAGGACATTCATATCGATCATCATGCTTCTTGCCACCTCCAAAAGGTGTATGTTCTTCCTTTCTGCTACTCTATTTTATGCTGTGTGTATGCACATGTGGTCTGATATTGTATCCCTTGGACTGACAAGTATTCTGCAAGTGCTCTGTTGGTATGCTATGTCCCATTGTCAGACCTCAGTACCTTCACTACTGCCATATACCGAGTCTGGACATGTTTATGAAAATCCCAAAAACAGGTAGACACATCACTCTTATTTTTCATCAAATACAGTCAAGTGACACGAGAAGAACAATCAATTAAGGAAACAAAATACTTGTAACCATTCATAGTAGTAATGGCGCATGGCCCCCAAACATCATAATGTATTACATCAAAAACAGACAGCTCCTATGACTCGTACTAGCATATGAGCTCCTAGTAAGTTTGCCTAACTCACATGCATATACTAGTTTCTCCTTATTTGTTTTCTCATAAATAGCTGGATATAATTTACTTAAAGTAGCAAAAGAGGAGTATCCCAACCTCTTATGTTGGAGTATTAATGTATCATTGGCACTCATCTTCAGTCCTCATATTCCTGCCTTCTCTGCCATAGACATCAATATTGAATCCAGTCCTTCTCGATCCAGGTACCACAGTCCCTAATTCCAAGTGCTAGTCCCAAGTCTTTGTCATATCAAAAGAGACAATACATTTTAGTTAGAGGATTATAGAGCTGATGGACAAAAGACTGACTAAAAAAATGGAGCATGCAAAACATTGGATAATTTTACTGAACTTATATAATTTACAATATCCTTACCGACCATTGGCTGGAAAGCATCATCAGCTGTTTCAATGCTGTGTCGATGCTAGGTGAGTGTAGGAGGAGAACTCACTAGCATTCTCCGTCACATGTCGAGATGTCCCTAAGTCGATAATCCAGTATAACGATTTAAGGAAAGACATAGATGCAAGGGTGAGTCAGTTGTCAATACCTTCTCATGGATGGACATACACGGCGGCATTGCCTCCAGCAAAGAATGAGGTGGGCGCCTCCTCGGTTCCATTCCTCATGTTCCTATCGTTTGACGCTCTCTGCTTCCTCCTAAGTGCCTCCGGCATGCCCATCAGTGCCTGATCCTCCTCAGTAAAGATACCACCAGCTCCCTTATCTCCTTCTGCTACCAGCAGGTTCGCTCGATAACCTCCTCGACCACCCTATCAACCCCCACGACCACGGCCACGGCCTCCAAAATGTCCACGTCCGCCGAACTGTCCACGTCTACCACCTGGATCTCCTTCCTTAGGTGGTTTGGTGCAAGCAGATCGATGATGTCTCATCTCCCCGCAGTTGTAGTATTGCCGGTTATGCTGTCAGAGCTCTCCCTTAGGTCCTGTGTCGCTCAAACTGGTAGCTGTCAGTGCTGTCTTTACTTCAGGAGGACCACATGTCCCTGCCTGCAGCTTGATGCGAGTCTCCTCCTGGATCATGGCTGAGATAGCCTCCTCAGGGTGGAGATCTTCGATTGGACTAGAAGTAGTACTGTCCTCTGAGCAAATACTACAGCCAGTCCTTTAAGGAGCTACATCGTCCTCTCCTGCAAACATACATGTCTCTCCTTACACTTCAGGTCCCCGCAACTCGTTCGATCCGAGGAGTGATCGTAATCCGCCCAAAGACGCTCCAACTTCGTGGCATACTCCTGTACTGTCTTCTCTCCCTGTACGGTGTCGTCGATCTCCCCCTTATCTGGAAAACATGCAAGTTGTTCCCTACACCATCGTAAGTCCTCTTCAATTTCTCCTATACGTCCTTCACCATCTCGATGCCATCCACTGTGACGACGATCGACTGGACTAAAGAATTGAGAAGCCAAATGTAGATCACCATATGAGTGGACTTCCACTCGTCGCGTCCTGCCGAGCCCTCGTCCGGATCTGTCTTCTCTCATGACAGGAAACCCTCCAGGTCTTTCCAGCAAGAGTTCTCCTCACCCACCGTGACCAACTCAGGTAGGTAGCTGGTCCATCAAGCTTCAGATCGATGGAGAAAAGCTCCAACTTCGTCGATGTTTGTGTCGCGCTCTCACCAGCCGACAGTTTCATCAGCTTCATCAACGTTGCAACCTCCGCAGGGTCCAGCTTCTTGACGATCTCCTACATCGATCCTTCTCTTCTACGATCATCTCACACCCGTTCCACGATTCACGCTCGTCCTCTTTGTCCTCTCCTAGATCCGATCATGTCTCTCTTCTATCGGATCTAGGCCTTCAACGTCCGGAACGACCTCGCGGGAGAATTCGGAAGTCGCGGCTTCGCGGTGGTAGGGGCAGTGGGCCAACTGACAGACGAGTGGACGCCGTCGGACGGGTGTCTCTGAGCAGCGGTCGTCGCGAGCAGCAGCAGCGACGGCAACAGCCGCACATGTGCGTCGGAGGTGCCCGAGGAGCAGCGGCCGGCTCGTGCGCGAGGTGGTCGGCGTGCGGCCGTGCAGCGGCCGGTGGCGGTGGGGTCGGTGTGCGGTGGGGGCGGCGTGCAGCAGCGGGTGGCGGCGGTGGCTGTGGTGGTGCGGATGGTGATGGCGGTAACGACTAGGATTAGGGTTTGGGAAAGGTGGCAGCGGATAGAATTTTTTGTGGCTCTGGTACCATGTTGAATATTTGTGTTAATTTTATTGATAATCTCATGGCTATATATAACCTTACAATCATCCTCTTCACATTAAACCCTCTGTGGAATATCCTGTGGTATATTCTAACATGCCAAATATACCAACAGAATATTCCAATATACTTATTATAATATACCAACAATAGGTAGTTGTAAAATGAAAGTTTTGAGTCTGATACTTAGACCTTTAGATAGAAGAAATAGTTACGAGTTCAGGCTTTAGCCGAGCTCAACCAAGAGGTTGTTCACTTTAGTGAAAGCTACTTATTTAATCGATAACCAATAAATAAGAAATAGAAATCATAGATCGCTCGTTGTCCTCTCCGTGTAAATCGAGCCAGATGTCGTCTCTCAGATCCACTCTGGGAAAGTAGAAGACTAGGCCATAATAGGGTCTGAAATTCGTCATCGATCACTATCTTCATCACTGACAGTTGATTGATGATCTCCTGAATTTCGTTCAGATGTTGCGCCATTGTGGCGTCCTACATGTACTTCGAGTTGACGAGTTCGCGAATAAGGAACGTCTTGTACCAGTCGTCTTTCGCTCCTACAAAGACTCAATACCTTCACATAACTCTCTATGGTCGTACCTTCGTCCTCTCGAATCGAAAGGTATGATACTACTTTCCAAGGATTCAGAAATGTGCGTAGCAGATATCACCGACGTCAACCATTTAAACCAACAAACACACAAAAAAGATCATGTTACCCAAGAACCAAGAATAGATTATACTCGGAATATGTGGTGACTTCGCCACCGGGGCAAATCACAATCTCTATTATATCAAAAATTGAGTAGAAATGTCGACGAATCTTTTGTCCCAAGATTCGACCCCTTAGAACTTTTCGAGAGGAAAGATTTACGACAAGATCACAAAACCACCAACCTATCTAGAACTTCGTACCTAGCATTAGTTACCCACCGAACAACTCTGGTAATGAACTCCCTGACGGAGTTGACGAAACTCCGATCAGAACCTCCTTCTATCTTGAGGAGCAAGATCCTACGAGCGAGCATAGATCTCATAGAAGTAGACTTTTCTTAAATCTGCTCAATGAGCACACGAAAGAAAGAACCACATTAGCCCCTTTAATAAGGCCAAGAAATCCTAGCTTTCCCGAATTTCCACAAACCAGTTTACCGCTGATGAACACAGATTGCACCAAAAAGCTACTGCAAAATTCAAACATAAACCGGTATACTGCCCGGTGCAATTGTTTTGGCTCCATTCAGTCCCGGACTCCCCGCAACCGATCAGCCGTCTTCGTCGCAACTTTCACTGACAACTCCACGACACTCGATACCGTCATCCACCTAAAAATCAGGTTGGATTCCCAACGAATAGCTCTAGAAGTAAGATTAAGGAACTCAAAGACAAATAGCAGGAAGGTGCAGCTATTCAAGTCCAAAGGCAGTTCTATACCTACAGGGCAAAATTAAACAAATTCATGACAAAGGATAAATTGAATTATATGGTATTACCAGGAACCAGTGTGTGTTGTAAATTTTTTGATATTTTAGTAAGGAACACTTAGTTTCCAATGTTATCATACTGCATATATTTGGAAGGTCCCAAACTGCGCAGGCTAAAGCCGTGCATGCCACTGAGTAAGTATGTGCTTGGAAAAGAAGTAGAAGATATTAACAACCTCTTCAAGGCCATAATATTTGGAGACAAACATAAGTCTCGCTTCAACATGGACACCAGAAGTCTGACACGGAAACTCTCCAGTCTAGATATGATGATAAGATCCTATATGGCTACTTTGTACATGGTTCGTGTTTGCACATTGAAGAACCCAAGAGAATACAAAAAAAGGAAAGAGAAGAAAAAACAGTTGAAATATGATAAGTATTTGCAAAAACAGGGGCATACACTCTTCCTCGTGCATATTTTTATCCAATTTAAGGTTCACAACTTTGTGTCTCCGGATGAATGTCGACACTGATAGACCGTGTACGGTGTTGGACATGGATATACAAAACTATTTCCAAGTACGGAGAGGTATCCTGCATAGCATAGCTTCAAGGAGAATAATCAGCTGTCCGTCTTTTCAAGGACTGCACTGTTGTGTGATATATCAGGTGTGTGATATATCAGGCACTAGAACTAGAAGAATCTTTCAAGATTCAAGGGTGAGGACGAGAATATAAGATGGTAGTCTAATCTTGCAGAAAAACTGCAGAAATAAAACTTGATAACAGTAGGAAGAACACCTCGCAGGGGCGGATCTATATAGGGCCGAGGGGGGCCGCAGCCCCCCAATTTTTAAAAAAATATTAATTACTATATAGAACATTTTTTATAATTTTAACCAATGTTATAGATTTCGCTAGGCGGAATCGGTGCGCCGAGGGCCCGACTAGCGCCTAGGGCGCCGAGGGCCCGACTAGCACCTAGGGCGCCTAGGCGCCGATTTTTTTTTTTTTTTTTTTGCTCATGTATATGCCTATATATAACATATATGTAACATAAAAACAGAAAGTCTTGAGTTGTTATGGCTAGCATAGCTATGCCTAAGTTCTCATAGGGATGGTTGAGGGTTCAAATCCTAGGAATGTCAAATTTTTATTTTTTTTCAGTTTTTTTTTTAACTTTGAAAAAAAGGGAGAGGAGAGGAGAGAGAGTGTGCAACAACAGCCCCTCTCCTCCTCCCCTCCCTTCTCCTCTCCTCTCCCCTCTCCTCCTCCCCCCCTCCCAGCAGCAGTAGACAGCAGCATCCATCACCGGCGACTACGGCGGCGAAGAAGACGACGGCGGCAGGTTAGTATATAATTTCTTTTTTCAAATATGATTTTTTTTTTGAATTTTTTTTTTTGAAAATTTTCAAAAATAAATGGCCAAATAGGGGCCGCCTAGGACCGAAACCCGCCTAGGACCGCCGCCTAGGGGGTTTTCGGTGCGGCGGACGGCCGCCTAAGCCGATTTTTAGAACACTGATTTTAATATATATATTAGTTTGGCCCTTTAATGCACAAAGAATATGTTAGTTCTAGTGGTAGTGCTTTGTTCTTTTAATTGAGAGGTACAAGTTCGAATCTCAACTCTCTTAAATTAGTTACATATTCTAAAGACCTTTTTATGATTTTTTTTTTTTTTTTTTTGCTTTCTTTTTCGTAACAATTTGGAAATATTTACTTTGCTTTTTTCGCTCATTCTTGTTGAGTTTTAGTTTTTTTGGGGGAGCTATTGAAGTTCAATTAATATGATAACTTTTAAGAATTCTATATGTAGTAGTACGGCCCTCCAAAATTTCGATCCTGGCTCCGCCCCTGACACCTCGGATAATTAGGGAAGGGCTTAACCTAAGTTAAGCTTGAGATGATCTTGCACTGTATATTTACTTCCTCTAGTCAGAAAAGGTAGAGGATTCTAATGTTCCACATATGTAACATAAATCTTAAAAGTTCCACGGTACATTGGTGGGCTAGTAACTCATACAACAAGGTATAGTTTCTCTCTTATGGGTCTATTACTTTCCATAGGGAATTGTCATAAAAGAATCCAGTCCACAGAAAATAAACGTACAAAACAGGAAAAATAAAAACCTTTTTGGTGAGTATGAATGTAAGAATACTACATGCACCAATTGCCGTACTCAAGCACTACACAAAATAAAAATATAAAAAACTAGGGAAAAGGCCTTCTGTGAACGTGTCTACCCAGTTTTCTTGTAAAAACAGCTAATGATCTAAAGTATTATAGACAGGACTTTTTACTAGGAAGTAATACTTGACCAACCAAAATAATTTCATTCAAGGGTATGCTATCATATTGAGGGCAAGGACTTGAAGGCAAAGTGAAAAGGACAAACAAACCTTCTTTTTGTCAGAAATATTTTCGTTAAACAACTGAGATGTGGTGCCAGTTTGTAGATTTTGTTTCCGCCTCTCAGTTTTTGATCTTTCCAGATTTTGTGGCCAAGAGGAAATGCCTGATACTTCAACAATTTTTGTTCCTCCTGGCATAGTATTTGCCCTGGGTAGATTCCTGTCGCTTATAACTGGAAAAAGACCATCGGTAAGGGCACAAAAATCAAGTATTTAAACTCTTTGTTTATAAGAAAGCGAATGAAGCCCAGTATCATCCCACAGGAGACACATTTCTATGTACAATCAACCAAGCACACAGAGTAACCACAAATTCTTATTATTATTGTTCCTGCTATCATTTTGTTTAGCCAACTCTCTTGCATGAATAAGGCAGCTGTATTTCTTACTAGGAAGAATGGACACTGCGAAAATCGGTGCCTGTGTCCATCTTGCATTGTGAACATGTATCTAACACGACACAGACCAAAATGCACTGTGACATGCCAATAAATGGAATATGTTTTGTATCTGACACAAACACTAAAGAAATTATTATTGATTTCTTGTATGTCCCCTACTCTCTTTTTCGTACCCTTTTTTAATCCGAGGACGGTTATATTGATTATTTTTTTAAATTAAATTAGACCATATTATTATTATTATTATTATTGAAAACAAATCTAACAAATAATCTATCTTTCAATACAAATCTAAAAAACAATCTATCTTTAAAAATAAAATATATATTAAAAAAAATCTATGTTTATAATATTAGTGTTAATGTTAATGTTAATTTTAATTTTAATGTTAATATTAGTATTAATACTAATATTAATGTTAATGTTAATTTTAATGTTAATATTTTTTTAATGTTAATGTTAACATTAATTTAATGTTAATACTAGTTTTAATTTTAATGTTTATGTTAATTTTAATGTTAATTTTAATTTTAATTTTAATTTTAATTTTAATTTTAATTTTAATGTTAATATTAAAAAATATTATCTCTTTTAAAAGTAATCTATCTTTTAAAAATAATCTATCTTTTGAAAAACAATTTCTTTTTAAAAAATAACTTATCTTTAAAAATAAATAAAAATATTGTAGTACCCCGTCCCATCATCGTGCCTCGTTCCTCGTTCGCGGGAAGCGCAGTTAAGAAACACTGACGCTATCGATTGGTGAGGACATATTGAATCAAGATACATTTCTCGTTATGGATTGGCTTCTTCGGAATCAAGTCTCATATTCAGCAAGTTGCGCCTCGAAAAAGGACTCTGCGGCAGAGTCGCAAGAGACCTCTCACTGCTCTGTTTTTCATGCCGCAGTTGCTTCTTTGGCTTTGATTTTATAAATGTGTTTTCATGAATGTTTTCGATGGATTTCATTGCTTGCGTTCGTCGAACTTCGCATTTCATATCGAACTCAGAAGAGAAGGGTAGAGTGTTGATCCGTTGCTTATCGATTGCAGGTGATCGCATAGGCGTCGTCTAGCGCAACAGACCCTCTTCCTCTCGCCTCAATCAATCAAGGTGAGTGGCTTGACCTTTCTCTCTCTTGTTCTCCAATCAATCGAAGACACCAAAGAATGAAGTGTTAGATGTAGATGCAGTTGACACAATGTAGAAATATTTATTTTCATAAAATTGAATCAATGAACAGTTGCACGATTTCTCACATACACTTGCTATAAAACTGCTTCATGCTTACTTATGTTATACTCATTATAGAACTGTGTTAAGGAAGAATGAATCGATAAATATTGCAACGATAAGACGAAACACACTGAACTCGTTAAGTTTCTTATGAAGTGGTAGGTCATGCCTGAATAACTAGTTTAGTCTAACGCGATCATTGGATAACTTGTGCACAAGGTACAGTTTTCTCGAACGGTAACCCAAGGGAACCGATTTCGACCTAGGGAAAAACAAGATAGTTGTGTTGAATCCTAATACGGGTGATTCGGGACTTTCAGCGAGCTCACAACCGAGCTGAAAGGATCGTCATCTAACCAAGACTATAGTCCATGATGGCTTGTCATGCCAGTGTCATTCACATAAATATACATTGTCTTAGTGATTAATATCTATTGAACATGAAAGATCATGGTAAGTTTTATACTGCAACGGCACGCTCTGGCGTGGATAAGTTTTATAGTAGTTTACATTATTTACGCCTTATCAACTGCTTACATGAAATTCACTATGATGGCTAGAAAGACCACTAAAAATATTGTATGCTTCAATATAACTTCTTCAACTAAATGAGCGTGGTGTTTAATTAGTCACTCACCAGCATTGTTCTAAATGGTGGTTGAGACGGCCGCCTAGGCGGTAGGCGGTCTCTGTCCGCACCGCCTTTGTGGTAGGCGGTGGAGCAGGCGGCCAATGGAGGTTTGGCGGCGTAAACGGACGCCTAGGCAGAGCAATACCTAAGAAGATATTTTGGCCAAAAGATTTTGCAAGTATTATGAGCCTATGATTCACTTTTACAAAACTAAAATTTCATAAATCTTCATTCTATAACTTAATTATGTATGGAACACCCTTAAAATATGCCTATTATGCAAAAAAACAATGGTAAAATAGTATATAAAAAAATATCCAAAATATACCAAGTGCCTAGGCGGTAGGCGGATGCGACCGCCGTTTAGAACTTTGCTCACCAGTACATGGCAATGTACTGATCTCGCTCTCCACAGGTTCAGCGAATCAGGAGGGGCATGCCGAATAACTGAAGGGACGCTCTTGCATTTTGAGAAGCCTTGGTCGTGTGCCAAAGGTTTGAAACAATTGTCTTGAAGACCCTCGCATTAGTCCAGCGAAGATAACTAAACTCTCCCTGATAGCAGGTATTTTGAATGTTTTAGTTGTATAAAGGGGATGTAATGTATGGAACGACTATCTCATCAGCGTTCATGTTGAATCAGTTTGTAAGTCTTCGCGACGTCTATTGTAATAGTGTCTTGTAAATGATGATCATTATCAATGAAGTAAAGTTTTCTTCTGTTTCAAATGTGTTGTTCAATTTCTCTGTGTACTCTCTTTGCTGCTGTGTTTCAGATAACATTATGACACTGTCTTGTGCGAGTACAATTTAAGCTCGTACGACATCACGTCTAGGGGACGACTATCGATTCCACGGAATCGGGGAATGACAAATATAATCTATCTCTAAGGAGAGTTTTAGAAGAAAAAGAAAAAAAAAGACCACGTAGATATTTGGTTTTGGTTTAATCATCCTGTAAATTATTCTCGTAAGCTATTCCCGTATGGAAAGGTGGCTATATATATATATATATATATATATATATATATATATATATATATATATATATATATATATATATATATATGGTCCGGATCGCACGCCCCTCGTCCGTTGGATTGAGTGCCCCTCCCCCCCCCCCCCCCCGGGATTCGATGGTGCAAGGAGGCGAGGCTTCAGCGAGGCTCCCGCGACGGGACTTTTGATCCGGATTCTCACACACACACACACATATATACCTTCTAACTAACGAAAATAATAAGTAGAAAAGTGGGAAAGCATGGAGCAAATAATAAATAGAAAAGTAAGCAAAAATATTGAATCTTATTGTAGTTGTATTTGAATATTAAGATACTATTAAAATAATAAGTAGAAATGTGGGCAAACATATTGAATCTTATAGTACTTGCTTAATATTAACAAAAGCTCTTAGTCTTGCGAATAATTTGTAGTTCATAAAAGTACACAAGTTCTCGTCTTCAAATCAAGTGTCGAACCCAGATGGACACATGTCGTGTGTCGAACCCAGATGGACACATGTCGTGTGAGACGTGAATGATGAATGGACACAACAAACTTTAGTATGGATAAGTTTTCTACCAATCATAGGTTTTTGAGTCTCTTATTGCTAGTTTATTCATTCCAAAATAATAGGGTGTTTGTATGTCTCTTATGTGTGTATATAGCCTTGATGCTGAATCCTAATTTTGAGGTTAGTAGGGTCCAGTACCCATCAGACATTGACACTTGTACACATGTTCAGGCAACATAGGGTAGAAGGCGCACCACAGCTTTCCTTTACATCAAAATTATCTATGAGTTTTTGGCTCATGGTCATGGGTAGGCACAATCAAATAGTCCTATCACAACGACCGTATATTAGATATTTTTTTATGTTTTATGCCAAGGATAGGGTCCCAGTTATAAGTGAACATGAACAATTAACCCAAGAAGTAGGATGAGCTTTGTTTAACAGAAGCCGTGTTTGTTTTGCAAGGGTGTAATAGCTTAGGTCAATTAGAATCAATGATTTATGTTTTTGATCTAGCCACTAGAATCTATATTATATGGAAAGTAACTTTTGCTAGATTATTATTCTTATTTACAGGGCCGGCCCTGAGCATGTTCCTCTGGAGCGACCGAATAGGGCCCTCTAATATAGAGGACCCTTAATTTTGGAAGTTCTTTGTTACAATATTTTTATAATGCACAGTTAAATATATAGATGTAATAATGTAGCTCAATTGGCAAAGTCTTTGTTTTC
The DNA here is from genome assembly GCA_029216955.1 of Iris pallida. Classification (NCBI taxonomy): domain Eukaryota; kingdom Viridiplantae; phylum Streptophyta; class Magnoliopsida; order Asparagales; family Iridaceae; genus Iris; species Iris pallida. The sequence continues at coordinate 10,010,741 of JANAVB010032618.1, read as the reverse complement.
CAAATGGGAGGTACAAGGTTCAATCCCTTATTTACATCTTTATTTTTTAATTTTTTGAAAATAGCTTTTATATCCAAAAACCTCTAGCCTCTACTAGAAAAGAATACATGTTTCAAGAAATAATTTGATATATATTATTTATTTATTTTTGAAAATAGCTTTTATATCCAAAAACCTCTAGCCTCTACTAGAAAAGAATACATGTTTCAAGCAATAATTTGATATATTGTTGAACAAAATGTTAATTGGCAAGTAAAACACAATTTTTTTGCAATAAATATGGTTTTAAATTTTTTCGACGCATATTATTTGAATTTGTTTTTTAAAATAGCTTTTACATGCTAGAAATCTGTAGCCTTTGCGAAAAATAAATATAAGGTTGGAACTTGGAAAAAATAACTTGGCATATTTTTAAACATTATCATAACAAGTAAAACACGAATTTTTGAAAAATAAAAGATGATTCAAACCAAAATGCATTTGAATCAAAAAAAAAATCTTGCTAGTATGTGTATTGAGCATTTTGATTAACATGCTTCATCTTCTCTTTGCTAACAAGCTTCTTCTGCAAATGAATTTATGTAGAGTTTGTAGATTTGATTAGTACTTTTCAAATATTTCGACGTTATAGTTACACGATATTTTCTTATTAATTTTTACTTGTACACATTGGTCATTTCTTCAAGAAGAATTAAATAAAACTTAGCACCACTAATATATAACATCGATATTTTGTATACAGGGCCTTATATTCATTTTCTGAACAAGGCCCTCTGAATCTTAGGACAGGCCCTGCTTTTTTTTTTGTACGAAATGCAATTTTTTGCTATAATGTATTCCTTTTCATAATATTGCTTTTGGAGATACACAAGGGGAGTGTCAGTTATTTAAAGGAGGGGATTGCATATATTTATAGAGAATTATCCCCAGCGACATCACAACGACAGATATTTTTATCGCTGGAAATAAATTTCATGTTCTAGAACGAACAAACATCCCCATCGACGGAACCATCCGCCACTGAAACATTGTTGACCCGTCGCTACATATGACTAAAATGTATTGAAAAGGTCGTTGTTGGTTCTGTCATTACTTACGATCCGTTGATTCGTAGTTAATCTGTTCATCGCTAGTTCATTGAAGGACCGACAACTTAGCGACGGATTTTGTTTAGGAACACTTTATTTGTCGACGGAATTTTGTCATTGATTTTTGATTTTCCATCGCTATTACTGTTCAGCGACGGATTCTTTGAGTTTTTCCGAACGGATATGTCCGACGCTATTTTGTTGTATTTTTGTAGTGATTGTGTGTCGGTGCTTCATAGCCCGTTGTTCTCTTGTTTCTAAATTATCTAGACTATATTTTAATATATAAAGTAGTTCTAAATAACAATAATAATACTTTTTAAAAAACAAAATATATATAATATGATACCCAATAAGTAAAGATGCAATAATACGGGAATATGAGTCGACTAGGGACGACATGGATTTGAGAATCCAAGCATAGAGTGCATTTTTTAATGCAAATGAAATGTTTCAAGATGCGCAAATATCAGTCATTTGGATTCTAAAATATGAATCCATACTGGATTATGAATCCCGCATTGACCAAACCGCCTAAGTGGGCGTTTGGTAGGGGTGAGCAATTCTCAATTTTCAACCCGAAAGCGACCCGACCCGAAATTGCAATTAGGGTCGGTTATGAACTAAATGGGTCGGGGTTAGGTTTACAACACTAAAAACCGACTTAATTCGGTTCGGGTCGCGGTTTAGGATTCGGTTCTCGACCCGACCCGAAAACTGAATGTATTATGTGCATTGATATTTCCATTTCTAAACTAAAAATCCTAAACCTTAACTCTCTCTCTCTCTCTCTTCCATTCTATGTCGCTTCTTACTCTTCCTCTCAACCTCTGAACCTTCTTTCGGAAAAAAAAAATCTCAAGTGATGTGTGATGGTATTCTCCGTCACTCCTTAGCCCGCGTCCATGTCGTCGGTCGCTTCTACAACTCCTCCTGCTGCTTCGAGACCGAAGCCGAGACTTGTTTTTCGAGTCGACGACGTCGGTCGTGGAAGCTCGGTACCTCCCCAAGCCTCCTTTTCCCAATGTCTCCTCAACTACAGAGATTCCTCGTTGTCTAGGTTCTCTCCCCCTCTCCTCTTTCTTCGAAACTCGATTATTTTTCTCTTCAGAGTATGCTCTTTCACGTTCTTGGTTTTTGGGATTACTGAAAAGTTCCATTTTTAGTTTATGTTTGCTCTTTCCTACTAATATTATTAGGAGTTCGTGAACATTTTTGGTTCCTTTAGGGTTTGCTCTTTCATGCTTTCCTGTTGTTCTTCTCGGCGCGGTTATTTTCCTCTGGATGATTGATAATGCTATGAGTACTTTGAACGAATTAATTTCTCTTCTTAATTTTTCAAATTAGTTGTGTTGTGAGTACTTGAAAGAATTAATTTCCATTGAGAATGTTACTACATGCTACAGCTGGATTCCATTGAATGTTTGGCATTTTTTCCATTGAATGTTACTAAAGTAACAGGCTACAAGTGTGGAGAAGAGTCGGTTCGGTTTGACTACTGTTGGATAATTTTTCCATTGAATGTTACTTACAGGTTACAGCTAGATTCCATCTTTAATCTTTTGGGGATTTTTTATTGAAACCGAACCGACCGAAAACCTAACCATTTTAATTCGGTACGGTTTTATTCGGTTTTTATGTAAACAGTTCGGTTTATGGTTTTAAAGGACTGTTTACGGGTATTTCGGTTTTTACCCATTCGGTTCGGTTTGAACCGAACCGAACCTTTGCTCACAAAACATGGGAATCCTATCGCTTACAAATAGGTGGGCATAATTTTTTTTGCCCGGACAATTTTCTTTTGCTGCGTTTTAAAAAAAAAATCAGTTTTTATGTTCTTTTTCATTTTTTTTAAAGATATTTTTTTTCAGTTTTTTTAGGTTTTTTTAAAAGATTTTTTTGTTTTATTTTCCAGTTTTAAATATTTTCAATTTTTTTAAGAATGGGATTTAATTACCGGAAATTTGATTCTCGGGATTATAGAATTCTTGGCTATATAGTATTCTCGGCTATATAGTATTCCGCGTACTAAACGCCCCAAAGTGTTCTGCACAACTACACTTTTTCCCCACCTTAGCATTGGATCCTGTCTCCTACTCTGCTTGAGCCAACTAATGAAAGCAGCTGTATCCGCACTGTGCCGTGTCCGTGTCGTCGCCAATTTGGTCAAATGTGGTGGGAGAAATAAGTGATATAGCAGGATTACAAACTAACGAACACCACAACAACTTAGATCGCACAAAATTAGCAACAGTAGCATGAAGTAGAACCCCTAATTTCCATCGAAATTAACTAACGCTTAACCAAATCCACCACGTACTGCAAAGAAAACCCTGATCTACTGAAAATCGAACTTTACTAAACCTCTACTTCTCAAATTTCGTACCGATCGAGAGATCGAGAAGAGGATAGAGAGACTGACCGGAGGGGGAGGAATCGGAGCTCCCTCCGCCGTTAGGTCTCTCCGCGCCGCCGCCGTTGGCCGCCATCAGAGACCGCTTCGAGAACTCTTCAGAGATTCGTTACTTCTTCGAACAAGGAAAGAATAGGAGAGGAGGAGAGTGGGAATGTTAAAAAGGAGCGCTCGAGCGCATCCGACCGTCCATCTGGTGGCCACGAATAGAATGGATGGCAGGTGCAGACCGGACAAAGAACCGCGAGATTCTTTTTTTTCTGTCGGAAGGAGAAGTGGGCCCCGCGTAAGGACGTTGGGTGTTTAAATGGGTGCGTCGATCGGTGGGTCCGTTAATAAGTCGGGGTCGGTTTGGAAATCGGTTGTAATATTTCATGTTTTTATTATTATTTTTTGGGTTTTAAATATATAAAATAAGTGGCAGAATGACAACTTGCAAAAGGTCCAAACCAAATCTTGTGCAAACTATAAGCAAAGAGGAAATTACAGCTCATGACATTTTGCGCCACCCCGATACGCTCTGGCTGGTGCTCTTATGTTTCTTTTTTCCGTTTAGGATTTTGACGTTTTGCGCTTACTTGTAATAGCTACGACATTTTGCACCATGTTATGAATAAAATGGAGAGTTTCTAAAAAATAAAAAAAATTACAGCTCAGGACACATAGAGAAAAGAAGGACAACATGTGTAGTAGTGATTTTAGAATCTTTCATATTTGGAAGTAAAGAAGCAAACATGTTAAAAAATAATTGATTGGCTAAAAAGTAAACAAACAAACATATAAAATAACTTGAGTCAAGAATATAAAAATTAGCAAGAACTAAAATACATATTCTGCTGTATAAAGCGGCTTAGAAACGGATCAAAAGTGAAGCGTCAACACCGTATATATATATCGTCATTTAAATAAATTAAAAAAATTAAATAGTTAAATTACTACCTAAATTCTTAACTAACTATTAAAAAAATCAAACATTTAACTACCTAATATGATATATTTATAACTAAATAACACTAATTGAAGTGGCTAAGGTACGAGACATTTTTCATGATTGTTTGAGTTTGATTTCGATATTTGACAGATTTTATAATAAATTTATATTTAATATTTTTTACGCACGTGCAATGCATCTGCACATTACT